>JADBJO010019469.1:0-17500 GCA_016801955.1 Conus betulinus | reverse complement strand
TTCTCTACACGCTTCAACTTTTCAGTTGTTTGTCAGGATCTAGAAAGCAGAGCGAAAAAACCCCTTATTCCGTATCTTGAACAAAAACATACATGTTGAGTATAATTCCTTGACAGTGTCTTTTAAACTCTTTGATGCTTAGGTTCAGCTGGTTGCTCAGTATGGTGCTCAGATCTGGGGCCTAGATAAATCTGCTGTTCATGTAGACAGAGTTCATTTATTTGCTCTTAAGACTTTCTAGGGCTCACGTGGAAACACCTGATGAATGTGTTTATTGGGAAGCAAACCGCTTTCCAATCTGTATCAATTCATCTGTGCAGTTCATCAGATACTGGCTGAAGATTGTATGGATGGATGATGATAGATTACCACTTAAACATATAGCATATTGCTGGGATTGGAATCGCGTGGTAAGATATAGTGGGTTTCAGACGTTCGAGATTTTCTGTTTCATAATGGATATGGGTTTGTTTGGATGAAACAAGGGGTTGGAAATGTAAATGCTTTTTGAAGCAAACTTGACAATGACTGATCGATAATAGATGGCAAATTTGGCATGAAAACATACAGAACAGTAAACAATATTCATTTTACAGAGCTTTTAAGACATTTGCTAGATGTGAAAAATATCTCTCACGTAATATTGACAGGCATATTAGAAGTAATCTGACAAGATTTAGATTAGGAATTTCAGACATTAAAGGATATCTTATCAATATGCAAATACCAATAACGTTCGTATGCAACGTTCTTTATGCAAAAATGCAAATGAAGACAAATTGCATTTCCTACTTTGTTGTCCTGTGCTGAAGGATTTACGAAATGAATGCGTTACCGGAAATTCTCAGAAAATCCTTGTTTATTTCGAGCCGCTTAGCTCATGGCAGAAAATGAAAAAGTACTGAAGAGAATATGTGTATATTTATACAATGCCTTAAAGAGACGCACACAACTACGGTCAGTTAATTGAACCTAACTGTCGTTTCATTGTGTATAGTTAGTGTTTTTTTTCTGTCAGCTTCTTGTTGTAAAACTACATAATGTTACCTTACTGTATGAATTGTTATTGTTGTATTGTACCTGCATTGGTAGGGGCCATGGCCTGTGCCGATTAAAATGTTTCGTTCGTCGTTCGTTCGTTCGTTCTCTCTCTCTCTCTCTCTCTCTCTCTCTCTCTCTCTCTCTCTCTCTCTCTCTCTCTCTCTCTCTCTCTCTCTCTCTCTCTCTCTCTCTGTGTGTGTGTGTGTGTGTGTGTTGTGTGTGTGTGTGTGTGTGTGTGTGTGTAGAGAGAGCTGGGGGTGCTGGGGGATAATCAACCATATGAAACAAGTAGATATATGCTACATGCTGTGGAGCAAACTGTAAGCAAGCTGAATTACTTGAATGTCGCTGCAAAAGTGTTATGATTAATATTTGAAAATGCAAGTGAAATTTGGCAGGTATGATGAAAAAGTAAGAAAAACGTGTTTAGCTGGCATATGTCTAACAGACAGGCAGAAAAAGCACTTGCAGAATGTTCAATCTTATGCATGGTGTCGCTAGATATTGTCAAGAATTATTGTTCGACATTCAATATTTGTTATATCTAAACTCGGATTTGGTATTTAAGATGTCTACGCACATTCTCAACGTTATAGACATATAAATGAGCACTTGTCCATTATGTCAGGAATCACAACAAAATGAAATTCAATGTGTTCTGTTAATAAGAGATGGTAGACAACTGTGTGTTCCACTTAGACACATTAAGCATTCTCCATTCTTCGAAATAATTTTGCCAGTAATGTTAACAAATGAAACAACAGTCAAAACACTTGCTGATACTCTGTACAGACGGTTTAAACGAAGAAAATCTGTAACATCTTAGATTGTTAGCCCTCCTGATCTGTAATGGATTATGGAAAATATTTTGTGTGGGTGATATCTTAAACGAAGAAAGGTTATAACATCAAGTATTTTAATCTCTCTCTCTTTCTCTCTTCCCCCCTCTCTCTCTCTCTCTCTCTCTCTGTCTCTCTCTCTCTCTCTCTCTCTCTCTCTCTTCTTCTTCTTCTTCTTCTTTCTTCTTCTTCTTCACTCTCTCTCTCTCCCTCTCTCTCTCTCTCTCTCTCTCTCTCTCTCTCTCTGTCAGTATCTCTGTCTCTGTCTCTGTCTCTCTCTCTCTGTCTCTCTCTCTCTCTCTCTCTCTCTCTCTCTCTCTCTCTCTCTCTCTCTCTCTCTCTCTCTCTTTCAGTGCAAATACATATTTGTTCAAAATTCAATTGATTATTTGCGCAGAATTAGAGTTCTGTAGCTTCATTTACATGCTTTTTTTTTTATCCTTCCAGCCCTTCCCCTTGATGTACACGTGTACGCGCTACTTTTATTGTTGGATATCATTTTCCAGAAATATTTAGTACTGTGTGTCTTCATTTTTTCTTTGTGTGACGGACCGTTTTTTCTCCAGTCAAATTTTTATAACCGCATTGGCGGGAACATATTCACCCGGACGGACACGGTTGGTTACTTTACCTGACTGCTGCTCACCTGCGCTCTGTATAAGCCAGGTGAGCTGAAACAATCAGGCAGTCTCTACAGGAGTTCCGGCAGTGCAACTTCCCAGTGGCCGAAGAGGGACTCCTGAACGTGTTGCTGTGGCAGTCAGGTATTTCATTATTAGCTATTTGAAATCGTAATCCAAAATCGTTCTCCCCTCCTACAGGCGACTGTTACTTTCTCAGCGCCGAGTAAAGGTTTAAAAAAAAAAAAGTATTTGTTTTTTTTTTGGTATATCATGTGACTTGATAGGGTGATAGGAGGAAATAGTTTTTAGAAAGTATGAATAGAAAGAGGAAAAAAAAAATGTGTTGATGAGTGATCGGAAAAGGAGGTGGCTTAGCTAGTTCATGGCGTTACGATGCAAAACAGTGTTTGTTTATTTCGCTAATTATATAATGATACAAATGATATTAAGCTCCAGAGGTGAGCGATGGAAACTATCATGCATTAATGGTTGGAAGTCTGTGATATAAGTATTTAAACCATCCTTTGATATGAATAATGAATATCTATGTGTTAATAAACAAGAGTGTGTGGAAATCTTTCTTGATATGTATTTAAGGGCTGTACTGTTACTAATGAATAATCTTGTGAACAAGATCATTCTCTGAGATGTACTGATTATTTGAAATGATAAAAAGAAAAACATTCTTTCCCTGATGGAAGAGACATGAAATGAAATCGTTAATTATGTTATGATTATATTCTTGGTTTATCGTAAAAATGTCTATGTGGAATCCTTTTCCCCATTGCATAAAACATGATTTCAAAAAGGTCTGTGTGGGAATCCTTTTTCCCCCAATGTGTAAAGCATGATTTCGAAAAGGTCTATGTGGAAATTCTTTCTTTCTTCCCAATGTGTAAAAGCATGATTTCGAAAAGGTCTATGTGGGAAATTATTTATCCCCAATGTGTAAAGTATGATTTGGAAAGGGTATATGTGGAAATCTTTCCCCCCACTGTGTAAAAATATGATTTCGGAAAAGAGAATGTTTTATTGTGATACTGTATGGAAAATGTGTGGATTTCGCTATGGGTATTTTTCCCCAAGATCTGGCGAAATATAAAGTGACTGTTGGTTATGAATATGATTAATAACCATGATTAATAATAGCCATGTTATAGTAGATTAGACAATGAAAGTAGTTATCAGTTCCCCCAGGTCTAGTTCTTGTCATGTAGTGACCGGGAACTGGCTGCCACTGCTAGAGGGTATGGGCGTAGCTGGACTGTACCCCTTGTCTCCACTCGGCTGAGGGTGTAGAGAGGTCGACGTGGGAGTCGACAGTAACCCGACCTGCCACTCCTAGAGGGTCTGGGCATAGCCGAGGTCTACCCCTGTCTCTATCCCCTGAGGGTGTGGAGAGGTCGACGAGGGAATGGACAGTAACCTGACCTGCCACTGCACTTGGGTTTAGGCCGTAGCCGAGTCTACCCCTGTGTCCACCTTGCTGAGAGTGTGGAGAGGTCGACGTGCGAGTCAACAGTAACCCAGGTGCCAGTTGTGTCAGAGCCGCCACTGCTGCCGAGTCAGATCCGCTGATTTTGAGGTAATTTGCACCAACGACCTGTTTGCCCAGATGTGCCAGAGCCGTTGCCTCTGCTGTACCAGGGTCGTCGCTTTGTGGTGTTACTACCAATGTCTTATTATGTGTTGGAGCCATCGCTCCTGTTGAGGATACGTGTCACGGACGCCTTTTAAATTTTCTTTAGTTTATACATAAGGGATTGCTGCTGACAGGCAGTGTATCAGTTTTGGCTTGTGTGGAGGTTAGAGCACAGAGGTCATGCTCTCAAGCGTGTCGTCCGTGGGGTTGCAGCATCCTCTGACTTGACTGTCCCCTTCAATTAAAAAAAAAAAGCTGAATGTGAGGGGCACGCGAGAGCGAACGTGTGTACAGATATGGCGCGCGAGTGAGTGTGCGCTGCCGCGCAGCTGTGCGGTGCGTGTGTGTGTGTGTGTGTGCGCGCGCGCGCGTATGTGTGTGTGTATGTGTGTGTGTGTGTAGACGCGCGTGTGCGCGAGGGTGGGTTCTTTTTCTTTTTTTCTTTCCTTTAGATACCTGGCCAGAGTTTTAGTCCGGATTGAGTTGCTCGTGTTTTTTCTGGCAAGTTGGCATTCTCTAGTCCCTGGGTGGGACTGTAACTGTATTCAGACTTGTTGCAATCTTGGGTTGGTCGATCTTGAGTTTTGGTTAAGCACTCGATTCGCTGGCAGCCAGTGGTAAGGATCCCCATCCTTGGGTATTGGGTCTCTTTTGTCTACTTCATCGTAGCGCTGCAGCAGGGGACCTAGCCGTTCGCCGTTCGCTCGGCCGAAGGAAGCCACTGGTCTTCTGTTGGGGGATCTCTGTCCCTACCCACTGCCACTTCTCCATTGAGTCGTCCCAGGGCCTGAAGTTCCTTTTGGTGGGGACTGGCTGGTCGAGCCCCGTCTTCAGTCGAGACTGGGGGCTGGCCGGCACTTCCTTTTCTGACCACCCGCCGTTCTGGTAAGAATTATTTCTGTTTATAAAGTATTTTGTTATTGTGAAACCACCCTTTTCGCAAGTGAAAGAGGAGAAGAGAAAAAAAAAAGTTTTTTTTTTTATTTTATCCATTTTCCATCCTGCTTGTAAAAGGGTGTGTAGTCGAGGCGTGTCTGCGAAGCGCTCTCGAATATTTTCGGCCCATTCCGAGTGTTCCGATTGTGATTTATGTACTCCGACTCTTATTTCTGTTTTCCTTTACCCAATTCCTGAGTACCAGGACTATAGGGTTGTCTTTGTGCTAGAATGGTTTTGGGCGCTGCTGTTAACCAAGGGAGGATATATGGATGGTTGATTTCTGACAGCCCAGAAGCCTTGCTGGATATGTTGGTGCCTGACTGGTTGGAATTTGGCATTATTATTTTAAAATATTTGTAATTTAGAATACAGACATGCGAGATGGATGCGGACGTAAATAAGGTGTTCATCTGACTAATATTAAGTCGAAACAGGGATCTCCCATCGCGACGCCCGCGTTGGCCCTGCTCCTTTCGTATTGTCTGTTCCTGTTCGTTCTGTCTGTCCTGATGTTTGATATATATATATATATATATATATATATATATATATATATATATATATTATGGATGGGCGTATGAAAGGATGAATTAGGGCTCTTTTTATTATTTTTTTGGAAGATGGAAGATAAAGGGAAGTAATTTCTATTTTCACACATAGAGAAACAAAACTGGGGAAATCTTTTTTTCTAAAAATTAAATGTAGATTTCAAATTATATTTTAACATAAAGAGAAATTAAGTGATGATATAAATGGTTCACATACACTGTTTTCATGTCTTCTTCACTGAACCTACACATTTAGGTTTTATATGGAGAATTAAAGACACTGATCTTCGCCGCAGGGCGGTTTTGTTTTTGTTTTTGGTTCTGGTTTTGGCGAATTCCAACGCCTTCTACCAATACAGGTCGCTCGAGTCGTCCGTCGGGAGGCTAGCACGGTCACCTTGGGGACTGGCAGCTGAGCCAGCAGCGGGGACCTGAACCGGCGACGCAGCTGACGGACTCAGTCACCGTGGAGGAGTCTTCCAAGGGGTCTACTGCGAGACGTGATTCCTGGACTTCATTGATAGACTGAGCTGAGTAGTTTTGAGTTGTAGTGTAGAGGGCGTGGAAGCAGCTGTGTGCCAGCCAAGACGGTATGAATGGATCATTATTTTGAATGAATGGAATGTGAATGACATTAGTGTGAAAGGGATTGAATTGTGTTTGTTGTCCTGTGAATTAATGTATAGGTGTGTTCCTTGCTTTCTCTTCTTTTACTTGAAGGGACATAGTGATTAGTGGGATTTAGGGCAAACAATAGGCGGGTGACCCGGGTTGTTGTGGAGAAGGTGTATTGGGGTTACTTTGTCCCCTTACATAGATAGTTTCTGGTAGGTATCTATCTTTCTCTATTCCCACCTTATCAGAACTTGCTCCTCGTCTGTCCTCTTTTCTTCTTCAGTTTCCCTTGTCCCATATCTGTGTGAATGAGAATATGAAATTTAGGTTATTGTTGTGGAAATAAATGTTGTTTTGAATGTACCCCTGTGTTTCCTGGTGTCGGGAGTTTTGGGTGTCGACTTTGCCTTTCTTCACTACTTACTCCATCTCCTTCCTAACCCCTAGGTCACTTGACCTTGACAATTATGGTGGAGATGCCGGGGAGGAAGACGTTTGAGTGAGTGGTGGTAGAGTAGTCATTACACCCTCTGCTTACCCCCACTAGGTCTCTCAGGAGGTTGTATATGTGTACTGTTAGTGGGAGGTTGGTAGGGTGGGCTCTAGAGTAGTAGGGAGCCCAACAGTGCGGACCGTGTCGGGATTGTCGCGGTGGAGATTCCTGTGTTCCGCCAGGGTCGGCGGCATCCTTCCGCGTCCATAACCGTGTCCTGTCTTGCATTGTGGTATTTTCCGGGATATAACTGCTGACATATTAACTTGAATTCTGAACTCCTGTACCTTTGCTCTCATAACTAGCCAGGTAGATAGTGGTGAGTAAAGCTTGGGAAGGGACAGGGGGGTTGGTATAGAATAAGTCTTGTCTGTGCAGAGGCAATGGCATCAGTGGTTGTGTTGATCAGTAGTGAGAGTGATTTGGCAGTACGCAAGACGACGACTTGGTAGCCTGGAGAGTGTAGGCAGGAAAAGCATACGCACACCACTTGGTCGAAATTTGGTGAGGAATTTCCACTAGGATAATATTCCCCTCTTTAAAAACAAAATATAAGTACACACACACACACACACACACACATATATATATATATATATATATATATATATATATATATATATTTAAAACAGGTTTAAAACGAAGGATTAAAAACCTACAGATCTGTTTCAAGCTAAAAGCTCTCCTCAGACCCTGAGGAGAGCTTTTAGCTTGAAACAGATCTGTAGGTTTTTAATCCTTCGTTTTAAACCTGTTTTAATTTGTTATGTCGCTCCCTGTTTGGTTGAGCATTTTTAAACACTCTGAGTGGCCTTTTATTCTAATTTTACTATATATATATATATATATATATATATATATATATATATATATATATATATATATCTGTTATATTTCCTAAGTCCTGTTTTGATCTATTATATAACTCTTTTGAGTGGTTATATTTCTCTTAGTGGGTTGGAAAAAAAAAGAAATTTTCTTCATTTCCTGTTTATAAGTACATTTACTTCTAAGTTCTCGTTAATCTAGCTTTCTTTATATTATCTGTCTTTGTACAAATGAGGGGCGTGTGATGAGAATAAAGTTGTCCAGGAGTGAGAAAGGTATGTGTGATATGGACTCTGTCTAGGTGGCGATCCATTGCGCCTCTCACTGTTTGTTTACATCACCCCCACCCTCCTTATTTTCTTCACAGTGTCCTTGGTATAAGCCTTACCTTAGTTCTCACGCTCATCAGTGACAGACGCATTACGTGCGTGCAAACCGGGCTTAACGTTGCAGATTTTGCGCCATCGCTTTACTTTTCGTTGTGTCAGGGATTGAGTGGCCATCGTTTGCTTCCGCATTCATTGGCGAGGGTTGCCGGGTCAATAGGCCGTCCCGTGTTGATACTACTTCGCTGCGTTTGTTGTCATATTTTATGCTGTCTCGTCCCTTTTGTTTGTTTACCCGTTGTTTACCAGTGGTGTTCGGGAGCAGACAGTCCGTGAAAACCTATGGTCGAGGTTCGATAGCCTGCTTCAGTGCTCAAGGCATAGCGACAGTAAGAGGGGACTAATAACGTTGTTCCATCAGCAGCTGATTGGTAAGCTGGTTTTAGACAACTGCTGATGACATGGTTTCTGGTCTGTTTGATATTGTGTGCAGGCAGCACACTAGCGTCTTTAATTGTGTGTTCTTGTTGAAAAAAAAAATTGTCATTTATCTGATTACATTCTCAGCACAAATTTGTTTGTTTGTGCATACTCCTTAAGGTGCGCTTAAGAAACAAGTTGGGTGCTTCCTTTCTCTTGATCGCTCATATTTGCGGGTGTAAGTTGTGAACCGAGTAGGTTTGTTCTGACTACTCGTAAGGCTCACTTGGGCGGTCACACTTGGCCGTAGATTAATAAGTCGCTGATGGTGTTGATCAGGAATAGTTGAGCCAGCGTTTGATATAGAACAGTGATTACATTTTGTTGTAATTACGATATTTTGTGCCTACATCGCAAATGTGTCGGCAAGTTACACATGGAACAGTCAAGGGAGACAACTAGTTTTTGTTTCAGTTAAGCTGTTGATTTTTCAACGTATAACGCTGTGACGTGACACAGTGTGATTTCTGCACAGGTTTGTTGTTGCGACTACTCTTGGTCGTAAGCCAGATAGTGTCGGAAAGGTGTTTAGACTAGTTGATCAAGGAAGACAAAGCTAGGAAGGTGACTACTGTGGTGTGGTTACGCTTAGCCTAGACAACACAAACAAGTGTTGTGCTCACCCATAGTTAGCGCCGTCGAGAGAGATAATTTGGGTAGCTGTTTCATTGACTGTTGGGCTTAGTGACTTTGGGTCTTAAAGTCAAGAATTGTCAGTACTGATTTACTTTTCTGGCAATTAGGTCAGTGGATTCCAGACTTGGCTATTGTGCTGCTCGATAATTGAGACTAGGTTACAAGAATAATTTAGCTTCTTTCAACAGGAGTTTAGCACTTTTCCTTGCCAGATAGGGACTTGAAGTTCCCTAGTTTATAACTTCAAGTTGTTCCCCATTGTGGAGAGTTGTCACACTCGTTTCTGATTCTTGGGACGCAAGGTGTATCCAACCATACTGCCACTTCCAGATCTTTCCCACACCTTCAATTTGCGATTTTGCGAAAAGAAGAGTGCTGGTGATGGCAGACGAAAGTGATCATCGCTTCACGCGTTCCCAGGCAAAAGTCACTGGAATTCTTCCGAGTATGGGAACCTCTGTTGTTGTGACTACACACGCAGCCAGTGGCCCCATAACGCAAGTAGTTTCTTCCTCGAGGGAATCTCTGTCTCCAGCAATATCTCAACCCTCCTTATATGATAGAACTCCTTCAGGACCACAGCCCCTTCGGAGGCATTATCTGCCCTCTATGAGTGCTGACTTCCGCCTTCGTCCTCCTCTTGCGCATGATGAAATGGAATTCAGACCTGTTCCTCCTCCTCGCTATCCAGGACCAGGATCCATGGATCCCTTTGTAATCATGAGAATGGAAAGAGAGGAGAGGGAAGCGAAGGAGGAAAGAAGATGGAAGATGGAGATGGAGGAAAAACGATTAAAGAGAGAGGAGAGAGTGGTGAAGGAAAAGAGAGGGAGAGAGAGGAGAGAGAGGCAAAGGAAAAGAGGGAGAGAGAGGAGAGGGAAGCGAAAGAGGAAAGAGGATGGAAGATGGAGATGGAGGAAAAATGATTAGAGAGAGAAGAGAGAGAACGACAATGGAGAGAAGAAATGGAAACGTCGATTAGACAGAGAAGAGAGAAAGAGAACGCAAGAAATACAGGAGCAGGGACAAGAGTTTCAACTTCAACTTGAAGAGGAGAAAGAAAGATGCGAGTTGAACTCCTGGAACAACTAGCGGTGGCCGAGAGTGGAGAAACTACCGAAGTCAAACAACTTCACACTTCGACACCAACAAGGGTGAGCAATCAAATTGTCACCCCTGCTCCTCCTTTAGCTCCCCCGGTGCTTCATATGCCCATTTATAATGCCAGTGAATCCATTGATACATACATTGAGCATTTCGAAGCTGTGGCAGATGTCTATCAACTAACTGAAGATCTAAGAGCTATGTACCTCATGGGAAATTTGACGGGGAGGGCCAAGGAGGCATTCATCAACATTCCCTCAGGAGCGACCTATGCTGAATTGAAGGCGGCTTTGCGCCATAGGCTGCAAATGTCGCCTGAAACATATAGAAAACAGTTCCTAAACATGAGGAAGTCCTCAGATGAAACCTTTCATCAGTTTGGAGAGCGCCTCAAAAAGACAATGAACTATTGGTTAGAGTCATCAGGAATGGAGGTCAAAGACTGTTTTCTCCTTGAACAACCAACCCATGAACTCCGTTTCTTCTGAGCTGCGATGTAAGCTGGGCGAGAGTCAACCCAAGTCGTTCAAGCAAGCGATGAGATCGCTGAAGCCTTCGCTGATGCTCGGCGACATTTTAAAACCTATGGCTCAAGGCGAATCCACCAGATCACATGATAAGGAACCGAAGAACAGCAAGCAAGCACCCCAGATTGGAGGTGAGGGATCAGATCCCACACAGAACCCTCGATTTCAGATGAAGAACTGCTTCCTTTGTCATGCCCCTGGACATATAGTAGTCAAAAATTGTCCCCAGTGGAGTGACAAATCGAAGCCCTCCATGTCGCAGGCCAAAGTGGCTTTTGGAGAGATAGAGGTGACGACACCAACATGTCCCAACTTTCCATTGATAGTGTCTGGCAAAGTTGTGGAAGCTATCAGTGATACTGGCGCCACGTGTGTGTTCGTCGACGAGCGACTGGTACCTCCCGAGGCGCCACGTGGAGAAGAGTGCCAAGTGACAGGAATTGAGTCATCATTATGGGTCACTAGGTCAACAGTGCTTGGTGACCTGTCTACACCTTACTTTAAAGGGAAGATGTGGGCTGTCGCTCTTCAGCGTCCAGGATATTCCCTATTGACTGGAAATTGGGTAAACTTCGAGGATGGACAACAAAAAAGAGTGTCTGCCGAGTTACCCCCAGAAGTGCTTGGAGCCGTCGCTACACGATCCCAAGCCAAGAGGGAGCAAGAGTCCTTGAAGCCACTGCTCAAAACGTTGACACGACATGACTCAGTGACGTTGGACCCACAGACTGTGCGTACACTGCAGAAGGGGACCCAAGCCTTAACAACATAAGGAATTTGGTTGGAAGCCTCCCAAGAGCAAACAGAAAAACTCTGTGGAGTTCATCGAGCGGCGAGGATTAACTGTGTGAAGGGACTCATGGCAGTCCTAAGAGACCAGTGGACCAAGGAGGGAACAGATGAAGAACCCAAGACCAGGCTGAGTATGTACTCGACCTGAAAGAGAGAATTGCCGCAACTTGTGAGTTAGCACACCAAAATCTTGCACAAGCACAGAAAAGGTACAAAGCCTTCTATGACAGAAAAGCACATCACAGGTGGTTTGAGGAGGGCGACGAGGTACTGTTATTGCCTCTCCACCACAACAAACTACAACTCTCCTGGCAAGGACCCTTCAAGATCGCCAAACGTGTTGGCGATTGGGACTATGTTGTGATGATAAGAGGAAAAGAGAAGCTGACTCACGCTAACCTTCTGAAAAGATACGAAAGGAGACAACTATGTGCTGCCGGCTTCACCCCTGTTGTCGTTGAGGGAATGGAAGAGGAACCTCCTTGTTTTTGACATCCCATGTGTGAGCGTACAACAGGAGGAAACATGGCAGGACGTCAAAATCTCTGACAATCTCACTCTAGATCAAAGAAAATCTGTGGAAGAACTGTGTGAACAGTTCCACGACATTCTGTCAGACGTTCCTCTTCGATGTAATTTAGGGACATGCCCTTTGAGTTTGACCCAAAAGATCCAGTTCGAGTCAAACAATATCCCTTGCCACATTTCCAGATGGAAACCGTCAAAACAGAAATCCAAGCCATGCTACGGATGGGGTGATTGAAAGGTGTAGTTCACCTTTTTCTTCACCCATTCTGTTAGTGAAGAAATCAGATGGGAAAATGTGCTTCTGTGTCGACTTTCGCAGGCTAAACAAAGTCCTAAAGTTTGACGCCAAACCAATGCCTGACACAGACAAAATATTTGCGCAGCTGGCGAGGGCCCAATGCTTCACCAAACTGGATCTCGCCAAGGGATATTGGCAGATCCCGATGAGACCTGAGGACAGGGAAAAAAAAGATATTTACCACACCAGAAGGACAGTTCCAGTTCCTGGTAATGCCGTTTGGACTTAAAACGGCAGGTGCTGTCTTCAGTCGCATCATGCGACTTATGCTGGAGCCACTGAGGTTGGAGCATGCACACAATTTCATTGACGACGATCTCCTACTGGCAACTGAAGGATGGGAAGAACACTTGCAGTCGCTCAGGACCTTATTAAGTCGGCTGAGACAAGTGCAATTGGCCCGCACATCCATCCAAATGTCAGATTGGAGAAGCTGAAGTTCCTCATGGGACGAGATCACATGGCACCACAGCAGGACAAAGTGCAATGTATCCAGGAGGCCAGACCACCCAGGACCAAGAAAGAATTGAGATCCTTCCTCGGATTGGTCGGGTATTATAGGAAATTTATCCCGCTCTTCGCTGAGTTGGCCAAGCCTCTGATGGATAGGACTGTTGCCAGGAAACCTGAGACTTTACAATCGGACGCTGAGGGCGAGGAGGCTTTCGAAAAGCTCAAGGAAGCAGTCTCTTCTGAACTCATGTTGCAGCTTGCAGACCCAACCAAACCTTATGAACTGCATACCAATGCCTCCAGCACAGGACTTGGTGCTGTTTTGCTGCAAGATCAAGGCAAGGGATTGTTACCGGTTGCATATGCGAGCAAGAAGCTGGTGGGAGCAGAGTTGCGGTACCACACAATAGAACAAGAGTGTCTTGCCGTAGTGTGGGCAACTCGACGGTTTTACGCATACCTCTATGGACGAGAGTTTACCCTGGAAACTGACCATCACCCACTCGCATATTTGCACCGGATTCGTCCAGTCAGTCGTCGTTTGATGGGGTGGGCCATGGAACTGCAAAGTATGGTCTTTTCCTTCCGGCACATCCTGGGTAAAGATAATGTGGAAGCAGATTTCCTGAGTCGGATGATGGAATAGCTAGCCAAGTTCTTTATGGACTCACATTCATTTTTTTTAACATAAACTACGGTGCTGTACATGTGATTCCCAGGGACATGTACATCAGAGGCTGCAGTAGTCTGTGCTCAGTGGCACGAGCCTTTTAGTTGGAGGGTGATGTCACGGACACCTTTTAAATTTTCTTTAGTTTATACATAAGGGATTGTTGCTGACAGGCAGTGTGTCAGTTTTGGCTTGTGTGGAAGTTTAGAGCACACAGAGGTCATGCTCTCAAGCGTGTCGTCCGTGGGGTGCAGCATCCTCTGACTTGACTGTCCCCTTCAATTAAAAAAAAAAAGCTGAATGTGAGGGGCACGCGAGAGCGAACGTGTGTACAGATGATATGGCGCGCGTGTGTGTGTGCGTTGCCGCGCGGCTGTGCGGTGTGTGTGTGTGTGTGTGTGTGTGTGTGTGTGTGTGTGTGTGTGTGTGTGTGTGTGTGTGCGCGCATGTGTGTGTGTGTGTGTGTGTGTGTGTGTAGACGCGCGTGTGCGCGAGGGTGGGTTTTTTTTTTTTTTTCCCCTTTTAGATACCTGGCCAGAGTTTTAGGCCGGATTGTGTTGCTCGTGTGTTTTTCTGGCAAGTTGGGCATTCTCGAGATGTCCCTGGGTGGGACTGTAACTGTATTCAGACTTGTTGCAATCTTGGGTTGGTCGATCTTGGGTTTTGGTTAAGCACTCGATTCGCTGGCAGCCGAGTGGTAAGGATCCCCATCCTTGGGTAGTGGGCCTCTTTTGTCTACTTCATCGTAGCGCTGCAGCGGGGGACCTAGCCGTTCGCTCGGCCGAAGGAAGCCGCTGGTCTTCTGTTGGGATCTCTGTCCCTACCCACTGCCACTTCTCCATTGGGTCGTCCAGGACCTGAAGTTCCTTTCGGTGGGGACTGGCTGGTCGAGCCCCGTCCTCCGTCGAGACTGGGGGCTGGCCGGCACTTCCTTTTCTGACCACCCGCCGTTCTGGTAAGAATTATTTCTGTTTATAAGAAAGTATTTTGTTATTATGAAACCGCCCTTTTCGCAAGTGGAAGAGGAGAAGAGAAAAAAAAGTTTTTTTTTTTTTTATTTTATCCATTTTCATCCCTGCTTGTAAAGGGTGTGTAGTCGAAGTGTGTCTGCGAAGCGCTCTCGAATATTTTCGGCCCATTCGGAGTGTTCCGATTGTGATTTATGTACTCTGACTCTTATTTCTGTTTTCCTTTACCCAAGGAGAAGCTCGCTTCCTGAGTACCAGGACTATAGGGTTGTCTTTGTGCTAGAATGGTTTTGGGCGCTGCTGTTAACAAAGGGAGGATATGGATGGTTGATTTCTGACAGCCCTTGCTGGATATATGTTGTGTGCCTGACTGGTTGGAATTTGGCATTATTATTTTAAAATATTTGTAATTTAGAAAACAGACATGCGAGATGGATGCGGACGTAAATAAGGTGTTCATCCGACTAATATTAAGTCGGAAACAGGGATCTCCCATCGCGACGCCCACGTTGGCCCCGCTCCTTTCGTATTGTCTGTTCCTGCTCGTTCTGTCTGTCCTAATGTTTGATATATATTTTTTTTAATGGATGGACGTATGAAAGGATGAACTAGGGCTCTTTATTATTATTTTTTTATGGGGGGGGGGGGATAAAGGGAAGTAATATCTATTTTCACACATAGAAAACAAAAACTGGGGAAATCTTTTTCTAAAAAAAATTAAATGTAGATTTCAAATTATATTTTAACATAAAGAGAAATTAAGTGATGATATAAATAGTTCGCACACACTGTTTTTCATGTCTTTCTTTCACTGCACCTACACATTAGGTTTTATATATGGAGAATTTCTTTGAAAGACACTGATCTTCACCGCAGGGCGGTTTTTGTTTTTGGTTCTGGTTTGGCGCATTCCAGCGCTTCTACCAATACAGGTCGCTCGAGGTCCGTCGGGAGGCTAGCACGGTCACCTTGGGGACTGGCAGCTGAGTCAGCAGCGGGGACCTGAACCGGCGACGCAGCTGACGGACTCAGTCACCGTGGAGGAGTCTTCCAAGGGGTCTACTGCGAGACGTGATTCCTGGACTTCATTGATAGACTGAGCTGAGTAGTTTTGAGTTGTAGTGTAGAGGGCGTGGACGCAGCTGTGTGCCAGCCAAGATGGTATGAATGGATCATTATTTTGAATGAATGGAATGTGAATGACATTAATGTGAAAGAGATTGAATTGTGTTTGTCCTGTGAATTAATGTATAGGTGTGTTTCCTTGCTTTCTCTTCTTTTACTTGAAGGGCCATAGTGACCCGGGTTCTTGGGGGGAAGGTGTATTGGGGTTACTTTGTCCCCTTAGATAGATAGTTTCTGGTAGGTATCTATCCTTCTTCTCTATTTCCCACCTTCTCAGAACTTGCTCCTCATCTGTCCTCTTTTCTTCTTCAGTTTCCCTTGTCCCATATCTGTGTAATGAGAATATGAAATTTATGTTATTGTTGTGGAAATAAATGTTGTTTTGAATGTACCCCTGCGTTTCCTGGTGTCGGGAGTTTTGGGTGTCGACTTTGCCGTTTCTTCACCACTTACTCCGTCTCCTTCCTAACCCCTAGGTCACTTGACCTTGACAATAGGGCTGTTGCTTCGGATCTGTGGGGACTCTGCGAGCTACTCCTCCTGGCTGTGCGAGTCCCAGGAGAGGACTTCTTCTGTAGCATTCTTCATGGGAGACTTGTGACGTCTGTGGACTGTCGAGTTGAGCCGGACACGGCCAAAGAAAACAATATTATATATCTATATGAATTGTACGCCTAGGGTTATGGCATACGTTTTTTCTACTGAATTGATATTGCTATATTTGCTGTGTTTTTGTGTATTCGTGTTTTGATGGTTCAGGCAGCATAAAAAAAAGAAAACGTTGATTTGTTGCCTGACTCTCCATGTTTCGACTGTGTGTGTGTGTGTGTGTGTGTGTGTGTGAATTAAAAATCGTACACGCATCCGAATTTCTGTAAGTCAGTCAAACAGACACACGCATCAACGCATCTGTAACACTTTGTGCAAATTTCTCTGAATGTTAATTTATGTTTTTGTTCATTCTGTCCTCCCAATTGCTGCTCACCACAACACTAAAATGAACAGATGATCATCTTGTATTCAACCACATGGATGCCTGTGTGCTTTATCACCAAGCTAAAATAGTCCCATTAACAGTCTCAAATTGCTCTCTCTCTTGCTTTGTGTTCCAAGCAGATGACTATGTGAATCTCCAATATTTCATATAAAGGAGACTTTTCTCAATCACCTTCTGTTCCTTTAATTTTGCAAATTCACACCTCCACCCCACCCTCAGGCGCTTTATGTAAAGTCGGATTGCTGGCAAGCTATGCAAAGTCACTGCAAAGAATTAACAAGTCAAACAAAGCAAGAAAGATAAGTATTCTCACCCTGAATCCGTGAATGTCAAACAGGGGTAACACCAGGTTGTTTTTTGTGTCCTATCCCATTCACGTTTTTTTTAGATTTTTTTTTTAATTAATGATCTGCAGTTCAATCACTTAAAGATGGTGTCAGGAATTGTGCCCACGTTCCTATTCGTTTGGTATGTAAATGTTTAGAAAAAGAATATGTTGACAAAAAACAAGGCATTCCTGATGCAAGCTAAGAATGTGTTGATAAATAGCATGCATTACTTATGCGATCTACTGCAGAAATGTGAAGGATTGCTACGTTCCCGTTAATTCATTTCCTATTTTCTGCCTTGGGTCACCAAGTTACAAAGCGCGTGATGTGTTCATATAGTGACCTTCAATTAGTGAAGGGAGTGGTAAACAAATAGTGACTGGCTAATCGCCTAGAGGCTGGTTAGCTTCATATAGAAGACATACCACACAGAGGAGTTGTGCATCGAGATGGTGTCATGGCGTACGCCCAAAACGTAGTTTTGTGTATGACGACATGGAAGTTGTGTAAAAGTTAAAGACCACATTTATAGGTTTATAAAATGAATACAAAGCCTTCAGGTTAATTGCTGTGAAGAGAAATGTAAAAAGGAACGACGGGGATTAATAATTTACAGATGAAGATGTTTTATAAAGTGATGTATGCGTGAAGACAAATTCATGCCTTCATGTCTTTTCACATAACTACCAAACTTAGAGT
>JADBJO010019468.1:0-33214 GCA_016801955.1 Conus betulinus | reverse complement strand
CCCCACCCCCTCTGCAATTTTCCCTAGCCCCCTTACTCAATCCCACCCTAAAGCAACGCTAAACACGCAAATAAAGATGTTTGAAACCGTGCAACGTTCACCCATGACTTTGGTTTGTGGTAGTTGACGACTTGTCACACAAAGATTTGTTTTTGACTTGGAACTCGATGCGCAAGCCCGCGAAATTCTGCTGCCATGAAAACGACACTGACAGTTCACGATCATGGCTCACCTTTCAAACTGAGACTGCCTCTTGTCAGTGAACTGCAGATGTCTGTCACATGTATACAGCAGACGAAGGTGACACCCCCGTTTGAATTAGAATGGACTCAGCTTATGACGTCAAACAACACGTTTCTAAAAATAAGTAAGTAAAAAGTGTTCTTTTGTAGGTTTATTTGGACTATGCAAGCTACCGTTCTAAGATAAGAGCCTAATACACAGCTTTGATTTTAGGCCTATACACAAATTTGTCGGTTACTTATTTGCCAACTCGCTCTCATCCACCTTCGTGTTTCGAGCGCCATAGTTTCGCGCCATATTGCGAAGTCCCTTTTTCTCCAGACAGGCTCACAGGGTAAGCATTTTAGTCTATAAAGCAACGCATTCATCATAATTTCATTTTCACTTGGTTTACTGAAAACAAAATTAAGATTGATCGGTAATGTAGTAGCACAGATAAGGTTATGATTTCAGTATCATTATTAGCGTTGAAGATACTGGATTTTTTCGTTGACAGAAATGTTGACCGGAAGTAACAGTCGTGGTGTGTAATGAAAGTGTGCTTTGCGGGGTAGACCTGGTGTGTGTGTGTGCATGGTTTTCTCGATTATTTTTTCTTTGACAGGAAATCAGGCAAAATGAGTGACATTCAAGAATACGCCGATATTGTTCAAGAAATCAGAGGATCCTTGGTAAGTTTTGGAATGTAGAACATTCAACGTGTTGATGATAATTACGTAGATCTGTGGTCGTCAGCCTTGTTGATTCCTCCTAGTCCTGGCTAATTCCTGGACGTGTCCATACTTTTGAAGCTTGGAGACCTTTTGTATGAGGGTACTGACTCAGTTTGCCCCTGTTTTACAAGAGACAGAGCTAGTTACATTGAGACTGAAACAATTTTTACAGTTAAGTGGTAGAATGATCAATCCGACAACCGAGAACAATCCGTGACTGGAAACGTCTGCTCCAGAGCGTCGTGGAGGCCACAACCATCGACACTTTCGTGTCAGGGGCCTCCAGACTCACAAAATAGTTTTTTTTTTTTCCCCGCCGACCTCCTCCAGAGTGACAGAATAATGAAATAATCAAATGGTCGCTTTCCTGGAAGAAGAAAAAACAAGACAGATTGATCATGGACCCTAAACTGAAGTCACGACACAAGTCGTTCTCAACCTGTAGAAGTCATGACACCCCCAAGTCAAACTCACAGCCACACTCTTATTCATGACTGGTGATCATGACTTAGATTTGCCACTTTTTTTTTTTTTTTTTTTTAGAACGGGGGAGAAATTTATGACAATTTCCACATAAATGTTGAGCGAAGAATTTGTTTTTTTCCCCCATCTTCGCCGGGCGAGCCCCAACCAGAAAGGTGTCAGAAAAATCAAATTGTTAATTGTGGACACTCGAAGGAAGAAGAAGAAGAATATTTGACAGAAAGAAGCTTAATCAGACTCAAAGAATGATTGAGCAGACACTGTCAGTTCGCATGGGACAGTGAGGATGTATAGGTATAACAAGTATAAGAGGACAGGGGGGGGGGGGGGGGGGGGGGGGGGATAGTAATATAAATACATATACATATATGTGTCACTGTGTGTGAAGGGGAGGTCTGTATCTCTTTCTCTCTCTCACTCTCTCTCTCTCTCTCTCTCTCTCTCTCTGCGCATGTGCATGTGTGTAAATATGTGTGTGTGTAAGAATGAGAAGGGGAAAGTATCTGTCAACTCCTTAATCCTAGTGCCCATTACAAAGCTGAGCTGAGGTTGAAAATGTGAGTCCATAAGACTAGGAGAAATGGTCAACCCCACCCCTTAAAAAAGTATTTGTTATAGAGTGCTATCATACATAAATGTGTGATACCCAGTATATGACCTTTTTTTTTTTTAAAGTTTCTAAGTTGTAGCTCTGTAGTATAAATCTCAGTCTGCATGTCTGAATTTCAACTTCTGATATTAAGCGTTAGGAGATCCTGGTGAGTACAGATTTCCTCCATCCTCCCCATCTATGTTGTTTTTTCATTTGTTTTATACCTACTTAATGGTGACGTTCATCAGTACAGTGCGGTGACTGATGAAAACGTCTTGTGCAGAACCCAGGGCGGCTGAAGCTGCAGCGTAACAACATCATCTTCAAGAACAACAAGACTGGCAAAGTGGACCAGTTCCAGAGCTCTGAGCTGAAAAAGTCTCAGTGGCTGAAACGGGCCCGGGGCCACTGCCTGAAACTGGTGCTTGAAAACGGACACATTCACAGATACGATGGCTTTAAGGAACCGGTAAGGATGGATTTTCTTTGGTACATGTATCCGTTACCTTTCTAGAGGTCCTACTTAAAGGAATCCTAGGAACGCAGACTTGCTGATTTTTTTTTTTTTTTTTTTTTATTCAAGATGAGGATTTAAGATTTTCACACTTTGTGAAAAACAAGACAGACAATTTTTTTTTTTTCATATTGTTTTATTACGAAGTTTTGTTGCGTTAATTCTGAAGCTGTGTGAAAATTGCGTACTTCATAAGTAGTTACCATTAACTTCATAGTGCAGTTACTTAGTGGGAATTTTTTAATTATTTGATACTACAGGAGAGTGTGCCTGACTGTAATTTCAGGGTCAGTGGAAGATTGCTTAAATTTGATGTAATATGTACATACAGTTTGAATCATGGGTGGACATTGGAAGGAAAAATAATGTAAACAGTGTAATTTTCCAGAAAACATCAAGTTTCTAGCATCAGAGGAGGAGATCTATGCAAATTTGATCATTTGCTTTTGAAAGGAAAAATTGTTATATATGGGAATAATTAATCATCCAGGCAGCCCTATTCTATGAGTGTAAATGCCTGTGCAGTTTTCTGTGATCTTTTTTTTATATATATATATATAAAGGTAGAACTTAAAGTGAATAATATTTTTTGTCTCTTATTTTATGTACTTATTAAGTTATTTATAACTTGCTTGCCTTGGTTTCCCCCCCCCCCCCCCCCCCCCCACCCCCCCCCCCCCCCCCCCCCCCCCCCCCCCCCCCCCCCCCCCCCCCTTTCTCTCTCTCTCTATCTTGAATATTTGTTTAGAATAAAAAAAAAATCCATCTCTTAGAAAATGCTTGACAAGAATTAGACTTGGAGTTTCACAACTAAAAATTCATAAGTCTAGATTCTCAATTACAAGAATAAATAATGATTGTCCATTTTGTCCTGGTATTGAAGAATCTGAATTGCATTTTATACTAGTGTGTAATGAATACAGTTCTTTATGGAAAACCTTTATCCCAGCCAAATACTATAGTCGTCCAAATGCCTTGAAACTGACTTTGTTACTTTCAGATGTCAGAATATGTAAACCTCTTGCTATGTATTTATCTAAAACCTTTAATATTAGAAACCCACTTCTTGTACGATGTTTGATGTTTGAGACATTTGAAGATATACTTTTGCTTTTCCCATTTTATTTCAGTACTATCATCATTTTCCCCCTCCCATTCCCAATTTTCATACCCCCTGATGACATGGGCAGATTGGCCTGTCATTAAAGCTTGTTTGTTTGTTGTTCGTTCTCTCTCTCTCTCTCTCTCTCTCTCTCTCTCTCTCTCTCTCTCTCTCTCTCCCAGACCGGGCAGAAAACTGAAACTGAATTCATACATCCCATTATTGTGTATACACATCTTTTATACACAAGATTAAGGCAGAAATATTAAACTCTTAATGATCAGCCATCCATTAACATATTTAAAGGATTTTGTCTGGAAAATCCATGGGCTCTGCATGTTCCTTTTTAATGCTTTGAAGATATGGCAGGATTTCTTGGAAAGTTTTAGAGAAAATCAATAAGAATGTGACCATGCATTATGCACGATGAAAGTTAGATCAACTTCATACTAATCATAGTTTTGTTGTTGTTGGTTTTCCACGATTGCTGAGATAGGTGATTTGTTTGACGTCATTCTGGGCTGGTGGCCTGAAAAATTGAAAAGAGTTCTTGTTCTTGTTCTCTCTCTCTCTCTCTCTCTCTCTCTCTCTCTCTCTCTCCTCTCTCTCTCTCTCTCTCTCTCTCTCATTTTTTTTATAAGGATGGTATTGTTATGATTGTTTTATTCACTGATCTGTGCTAAACCTCCAGGTAATAACTTTTAAAAACAAAAAACAAAAAAAAAAACTTGTGAAGGCTTTCTCCCTTTTGAAAAAAAAAAAAATTGCGTAAGAAAATGTTTAGTATATTTGTTGAGATACTAGATAATTTACCTTTCAGCAAAGAGTTCCTCCTATGTGAAGAGCATGATTTTTACATGAGGAGGTTGTAATTAATACAGTGATAGCTTCTAGATAATACAGTGTGTCGCTTTTTTTTTTTTTTTTTTTTCCCCTTTCTCTCTTCAGGATTTTGATCGCCTCAGCAAATTCTTGCAAGATTTCTATGAAATGCCGTTGGAGAGAAAGTGGACATGTCGATTAAGGGCTGGAACTGGGGACTGGCCAGGTTTGAAGGTGAGTAGACATCACTTGCACTTGCATCCCATGGGATTTATTTTTGAAGTCATATATTGTACCAAGTCAAAACTGATGCAAGTCTTTGTTATCATAGTTGCATTGCCTGTTGGGACAATTTAAAAAAGATTTAAAAAGAATTGCGAAAGTAGATTTAGATCGTGTTTTAATTAATCTGATTTGCATTAGTTTTCATTATGTGAACGTTGCTGTTTATCCACTGCTCACATGATTTTAAAGGAGGGTTTTTGTTTCCCCACTGAAATATTGGAAGAAATAAAGGAGTCTGCTGAGCAGGGAAAAAAAAAAAATGTGCAGGTAATAGCTTGCGTGCTAGCTCTAGCATAATTTTCATGGCTTACACAATGGCGCTCACTCCCACCCACCCACCCACCCCCTCCCCTTCACTCTCTTCCAACCACCACCCATCTGTTAATTAGTTTTGATTTTATTTTTTGAAATTCTTGTCTCCTGTGTAACATGGCAGGTGTTACTAGAACTCAGGCCATTACTTTGACTCTTCAGTGTACCGTGAAAAAAAAAAAACTCAATGGGAAGAATGAAAATATTTATTGAGGATTATGAATTGAGCATGTTCTGAAAAATGTTTGAAAATGTTCTGTTGTCCCAGGCAATGCTCTGAACTTTGAGCTGGACAAAAGCCTGGTGTTCGACATCCCGCTCACCAACGTGTCCCACACCACAACCAGCAAGAACGAAGTGACCCTGGAGTTCCACCAGAACGATGACGCTGCCGTCAACTTGATGGAGCTGCGCTTCCACATACCCACTGACACCGGCAACCCTGACAGCGACCCTGTACAGGTAGAGCAGACCGGGAAAAAACGTCAGTGTAGTTTGTAAGATGAAGTAAGATGAAGTATGTAACTGTTTAACAAAAATTAAATTTTCTGATACAAAGAAAAGTCACTGGCTCCAAAACAATCCAAACAGATTACAGGACAAAACGTGATGCATTTCAACCTCTTAGGTCTTCTTCAGGTGAAACAAACATATAGGACAGTGAAAACAAACAGTGACCAATTAACTTCTATTTGGTGCAAAAGAGCACCCATTTTGTGCCGAGTATGAGAAGAGATAGGTGATTGCTCGTTCTTCGTCTTCATTGTCCTGAATGTTGTTTGTTTCACCTGAAGAAGATAAGAGGTTGAAATGCATCGTGTTTTGTCCTGTGATCTGTTTGTTTGGATTGTTTTTAGGAACCAGTAACTTTAATTTTAAAAATTTGCTTCAGTGTCTGCCTTCAGTCATCTCGCTTTGAAAAAAATTGAATTACATTGATATGTGTTGTGAACAGAAGAATGTGTAACTGTGAAGCAGCAAAAAAATAAATGCAATCACATTTACATGCATTCACATTGAATAAAGGCAGTGCACATAAACTGGGTAACTGAAGATTGTAGAGCGTGCATTCAGAAGCTTGGATTCAGCAAGGTTTCCTTGACGTATTCTGACCAGTGCGCATGGTTTTTCAGGACTTCTACCAGCAAGTGATGACTTGTGCTGACATCATTCAGGCCACTGGGGATGCCATCGTCACCCTGTCTGAAGTGCAGTGCCTTACGCCCAGGTAGGTCAACCTTTCGTCAATCATGATAACATATTTTGTAACAGATACAAAAGGTAAACTTCAGACAGATTGATGATTTCAGACCTGCTTAGTCCTACGATTCGTTCATAATTGCTACAATTTCAGACCACAAATTACAGCACTACGGCGAGTTGAAAAAAAAATATGATTTTACCATTCACGGAGCTATGATTCGTTTAGCGTTGCTGCCTGGTTCATCTGAGGCCCTTGCGTAGTCTATCAGATTGTGCAGGAAAGGCTGTCATGTGACACTACACAGCTAGTTCTCTGTCCACCAAATGGCATCAGTTTGAAGCGGTTGCATGAGACAGATGATGAAGAATCTGATTGTGAAGAAGTTATAGATTGGAGAGACAAGAAGAAAGCAAAGACAATGCAAGTAATTGCTCATCAACAATATCGGCAAAAGTATACGGAAAAAGTTCCTGATCTAAAGGCTAGTGCAAAGGGTTAAGGGTTTGTTTTTTTGCGAGGCTTGCTGGGATGACATATCGATTGAACATGGTGGATTTAACGACTGTAAGTGCCATGTCAAGACTAGGAAACACCAGGCAAACTTGGACACGAAAAAAGTAACTCCACAGATCACATCTTTCTCTCAAAGAAAGTGGAATCCTGGACCCAGTGGCCCTTCAAAAGATGATCTGACTTGGGCAGAGGCTATTATAGTTGGCTTGGTGGCGGAGCTCAATTTGCCTTTAACGGCTGCCAAGAAGTTACTCAGGCAGTTGGAAAAAAGTTTTCTTTTTTCATGTAGTTTATAACAAAATATTGTTGTTATTTGCAGCATATTTTAATTTAATTTGAAAATGACAAAGTCCTTTAATGGTAAGAGTTCATTGACTAAAACGCCGCGACTTTTTACTACTGACAACACCTGTGAAACTACTGCAAACTGGGGTCCCACTACTGAGAGGTCTTAGGGGCCTAGGCAGGTCTGTGATTTGAGTAATGACGCCACACTGATGGTGCCAAATGATTAATTTTCTGTGGTTTTATCATTTATTTCTCTTTCCATCTCCCTTCTACCCACCACCCATTCCCTCCCACCCACCCACCCCCACTCTCTCTCTCTCTCTCTCTCTCTCTCTCTCCCTCCCTCCCTCCCTCCCTCCCTCTCCTGTTTTTCCCCACTCATCCTCATTCTTTGGCTCTTTCTCATTCTCCCCCCACCTGCCCTCTTCCACTGTGTGTTTGTGTGCGTGCGTGTGTGTGTGTGTGTGCGCGCGCGCATGTGATGTTACAGGCAAATTTGCTTTGGTGCATGTTGGTATTGCAGAAGACAAAACTATGGTTTATTGTTTAACGCTGAAAGCACCAGTTTGTCAGGAAAAAAAAAAAAAGTGCTGCTAGAGGATTTTTTTGTTATGGTTACCATGATTAAACTTTTAACACAGATCAACAAATGGCGCTCTTTGCGCTGTGTTACATTCCAGATTCCTGCAATTTTGTGCATAGGTTACTAGTGCTTTGATTTAAACACCACGAACATGACAGTATGGCGAGACTATCAGAGTATATACTGTGTAAAACTGCACTTAAGTTTACTGCACTTAAGTTTTTTGCCAGCTCTTCAGAACAAAGCGGCGGTCAAGCATGGAATTTATTGAAGAGTGCAGTGCACATGCTGTAAAATATGAAATGGTTCCTCGTGTTTTGTTTGGATTGCTCCCTCTCTGCTTGTACTACTTAACACTTCTATCATCTTTGACCCAGTCATGATTTGACCTGTGGGGGAGAGGATCATGATATGTGTGGTGCTCTGTTCTTGTTTCATGCGTGCAGTATAACAGCGTAGATTTCTGTGTGTTTTGACAGAGGGCGCTACGACATCAAGATGTATCCCACATTCCTTCAGTTGCACGGCAAGACGTTCGACTACAAGATACCCTACACCACCATTCTTCGATTGTTTCTTCTGCCGCACAAGGATGGCAGGCAGATGTTCTTTGTGGTCAGTTTTCAAGGGAGAGAACCTCTGTTTGTCGTATTTATTAATTTTAGACAAGCCAATCAGCCACACTCGGCCAGTCAGGTGCACTCACGAAATGTGGTACACGTTCATACACATGTTTAAAACAGGCATTGTTGAATGTTAGGAGTGATACTTGTAAACATCAACTGTGGTGGAATTTCTGTTCAGGTTATAGTTTGTGTATGTGCTTTTCTAATACCCAAAAGTTTTTTTTTCTTTTTTTTTTTTTATGAAAAACAAATTATGTTATTGTGTGCAGTAACATGGTCTGTTTGGTGGAATGAAGTACAACTAAGAGGCAGGAACATAATCAGAGACTGTCAAAATATTGACGGTATTGCTGTATGGTGCAAACTTTAAAGAAAGAAAAATGGTATTAGTTGTAGTCATTCTTCACATCACAGTGGCAAACACACACAACACACACACACACACACACACACACACACATACACACACACACAAGCTAATTTGATCTTCAGTCTGACCGTCATGTTAAACAGAGGACAATAGTGGAAAGTGGAAGTCTTGTCATGAATGAATGTGCATGAAAAGCATAACAAGCAAAGTGAGTAAACACATGCTAAGACGGCATGGAAGGAGATCTCCAGGATGGCAGTTAGTTGTATGCTTCTAGCAACAAGGTCTTCAATGGGCACACACAGCTCAGGCAGCTTTCTGGTTAATCTTTTAACTACCTGACATACACGTGTCTCTACCAGATTAAGTTTTGTGTCTTTGGATACAAACTTGAAATATGCGTACTGATTTTGATTTGCTGGGGAAAAAAAAAAACAAAAAACACTCCATCTTGACAGTCCAAGTTGCACCAACTTTTTGACTAAGAAACTTGTTCCCATAAGGCAAAGACTACCCCACTTGTTTACTGTTTATTGTTTGCTGTTCCCTGCCTCATTTCATTTCCTATTTTATTAAGAATCTTGTTGTGGAAACCACTGGCTCAGCATCTTGTTTATTTATCACTGATGTTCACAGTTGACCACTGTGGTCACCTGTGTTCAGGTGGGAAATCCACGATGGTCTGTACTTCATTACCGATTCCCCACTTCTAGATTGCTCACACCAGGGCTTCACATCATTTCTGCCATACTGCCCACGTCACATGTATCACTGTGTTGAGTGAGCGAAATCCATTCTGATGTTGCCAGACCACGCAACCGGCTGACAACTGTCTTAGTTTCGCGACCCTAATATTGCCCATGGAAACTTCAGAGCAGACAACTGTTTCAAAGTCTCTGCTTCAACAGGCCCAGCTGTGTAGAGACAAAATGATTTCTTTTGCAGCTCTGTGGTGACTTGTCACTCATTGCTGTTTTTAGAAAGCGGATGTTTGCTTGTTTTACCATCTACTTGGGTGCCACTCTTCAGTCTGGGTGACTGAAATCCATTTGCTCGGCAAGGCCTCAGACGGAAATTCCGTTTTTCAGGTTTCGTTTTTCAAAAATAAAGAAAAAGTTTTTATGGGAAAAAAGTTGAATCGGTGGTAGTATGACGAAGTAGCTCTGTAGCAGACGACCAGAAATGAGGAAGTGATCTCTATCGTTGAAGACAACACGGGTTCAGTGATCTTTGTTAGCCTATGTCACGCCATTGTGCTGGTAGAAAAAGTTTTACTGTGGCACTGCCCCTGTACCCCGCCAGAGCCTGGGCGGCCCCTGGACCCCTGCCTCATTTTCAGTTTTATCAGATTTTCAAAAGTGTCGCCCTTGCTTCTAGTAGGCCTGGCCGGAGCTGGTTACAGCATTTTTAACTTGAGGCAAGTTACTACTTTGCACATACATGCTTTGAACAGTGAGACTGCCACACTGGTATGGTTTACATTTCCCTGGTTCGTCAGAGTGTGTGTGTATGTATAAATACGTTTTGAGGAATGAGATGGACATTCCTATGTCACTCTTAGTACAAAGTAAATGAAAAAAAAAAACAACAAATAAACAAACTAACAAAAAAAGATGCTGTGGACACAAAGCATTTTATTCATACCGTACACTGGCATTGCAGCAGATGCCTGAAAACTCAGCATCTCAGCTTAAGTCTTTCCCAGATAACCCACAGGGGAACAAAGGATAGTGTCACCTTCAACAGGTGTATCAGCAGTTATCTGGCAGATTGGTCGTGAAAACTTGAGCCATTGTAGAGGAAAGGGTTACAGGTGAAAAATCATGTATGGTTACCATACGGCTTCTGTTTCAGGTGAGCTTGGACCCGCCCATTAAGCAAGGCCAGACCCGCTACCACTTCCTGATCCTGTTGTTCAACAAGGAGGATGAGATGACCATTGAAATGGGACTGTCGGAGTGAGTTCAATCAGGGTCGGGGGGGGGGGGAGGGGGGCAAGAACGGAGGGGTGGGGGGTCCTGCATACTTTGTGGGCGTGAGAAAATACTGGTGACGGTCCAGCATGTTTTCATGAAGTTGATTTTGTTATATTTACATATGAAATTTTTTCCCAGTGTCTGCTAGCTTTTAGCAGTGGGTGTTTTCATGTGCACTGAACAGATGGTGTGCACAGGACCACAAATTTTTGCCTCATCCGAAGGACAAAGACCGCCTTTTGATAGAAATAATGAAAAGAAAAAAAAGGGGTAAAACCTTGCACTGTAAGAGATTAGAACCACAGACTCAGGATTTTCTGTTTTACACGGGGAGGACACTTGAGTACTAGGCCACCTTCCCAACTTTTTAACAGTTGTTCAGAAGCTTCTACTCAGTGCCGATGTGCAAAAGTTTACACTTGGGTGCCCTGCTAAGACAGACTGTGACATGCTGAAGCTGTGACTTAGGTTTGATGTGCAATTACAGTGATAATTATTTCCTAAAGATTAGGGGTCAGACTCGGTATGAAAAACTCACTTCCAGATCTTCAGGGGGTCACACAATATTTTACAGGGTTACCATTAATAAGTACAAGAAAATGTAGTGAAACACGCACACACACACACACACACACACACACACACACACACACACACACACTAGTCTATTTTGATAATTCTTGTAGGATTTAGTCGAGAAGAAGAAGTTCATTGATTCGGAACGTTCTAAAACGTCGAGGAAATTTACGTTTTTAACTTCAATTGTGGCGGATAGGATGAAAGCCCTTTTGCGTGATGCGCTGCTCAGAGTTGTATGCGTACAGGAGAAAATCGGTGCATCATGGTAAATTTTGGTACATTTTAGTGATGCACTGCCCTGAATTCCAGTGCATCAAATGGGAAGTTATGCCACAGAGAGACATTTTTTTGTGCATAAAAATTATCACTGAAATATTTTATTATGCTTAGTTGAGATATATTCCTAGAGAAATTAGTCAGGCCATTTTGTTGACCATTTGATTATTCACAAATCTGTCTTGCAGACTGAATATGTGCAGTTTTCTCTCTCGTAGCTTTTTCTTTTTCTTTATTATATATATTTTTTTTCCTTGTTATTTTTTTTTCTTTCTTAAGACTGGTTGGAGCCTGCACTTCCCCAAACAAGATGGCAGAACAAAGGCAGTTAGTTGACTTTTTAAGAGGTGTTCCAGATTGTGATAGCTGAAAGCTCTTTAATAGACCACTGATACCTTAAAGCAATCCGATACAGAAGGAATCAGCCAGCTAACCAAGTTGAGGTTAACAAGAATAGGTTTGGCCTTGAAAGTCTTCACTCTTGCTATGTGTTAGCAGTTAACGCTGGAATGTACATGAATTTCACACTACTGTCTCCCCCCCTCTCTCTCTCTCTCTCTGTCTGTCTCTGTCTCCCTCTTGCAGGGAGGACCTCAAGCAGAAGTATGACGACAAACTTCAGGCGGAGATGTCAGGTCTGGAGTATGAGCTGGTCAGCCGCATCTTCAAAGTCATCACGCAGCGAAAGATCACAGTTCCAGGCTCTTTTATTGGGTATGGCCTCAGAGTTGTTTATTGTCATTCCCTTTCTTTCCCCTCATCATGGATACCAAGTTCGCAATCATCCTCTGCCTTCATATATGCATGCAGGTATTATCTCATACTCGCATAGCACAGATGCAGGAATTTGCACAAAATCTATGACAAAAGCCGCAGTTTAGGTCATCGTTAGAATAAGTTTCATGTATGTGATGTCTTTGTGTGAGCTAAGCAAGTGGGTGCAGAGACCAGCATTTGTGGGGAGTGATTGGCAGGTAATCATGTTATCATGCCAGCCGAAGTTTCCTGCGTTATTTAGTATTTTGTTGTTTTTCTGTCCCTGCCCCGTGTTTCATTTCCAAGGTTTAGTTTGTTATCTAACCCTGAACACAACAGCTTTCTCTCTCTCTCTCCTTCTCTCTCTCTCTCTCTCTCTCTCTCTCTCTCTCTCTCTCTCTCTCTCTCTCTGTCTGTCTGTCTGTCTCTCTTGGTTATGGACCTTCTATGGTTCTTGCTGCTTCACTTTTCTTTCGGCCTTCTTTTCAGAATGTGGAACCATCATCATCTGTCATTGACAAGAAAGCTTAACTGTTAAACGAAAAAGTTTTTTTGCGGTGGTAGTTTTAATTACCCTTTTTTTTTTTTTTTTTTTTTTTTTTTTTTTAAATGTTTTCTTGCAGTTGTTTGCAAGAGCTCGCTACAGACTTAAAATTTTTCTGTGCCTCTACAAAAATTTTACCTTGGCTCTTTGTGTCACGTCGCCATTTTGCCCTCTTAGATGAAGTTTTAAGATTTCTGTTTAAATTGTGCAAGCTTGACCAAGACCCAAAACATTTGTATTCTTACCTGGAAAATTGACTTGCTTCTGTGCATGCTGTGTGCAGCCACTCTCAGACTCACGCCATCTCCTGCTCCTACAAGGCAGCCACAGGTCTGCTGTACCCCCTGGAGAGGGGCTTCATCTTTGTCCACAAACCTCCCCTCCACATCCGCTTTGATGAGATTGTGGTCGTGAACTTCGCTCGTAGTGCTGGCAATACACGGTCCTTTGACTTCGACGTGGAGACAAAGTCTGGTGCCGTCTTCAACTTTGTGGTATTGAGAAGTGAGTTATATGATGCCCATCATGTGTGTGTGTATCAGGACTGTATGTGCATGTAGAAACAGCTGTTCTTTTCTTTCTTTTTGAATAAAGAGGAAAGAGTAACTTCGGAAAAGAAAGAGTCATGATGATCATAGGAGGTTAAAAATACATTCTAGCGTAGGTTTGGACGACCTTTTTGATTTTGATTGTGCTGAACTTTGATGTTTGAACAGTGTTTTGCATGATGGTAGTGGCTTCCAGCTTTTATTTGAAAAGGTGCAGTAACTTCAGGATAAGAAAAGTATATGCTGATTTCAATCTGTTATAGTTCTTTATTTCTGTGTGTCTAAGTTTGTGTTGTGAAATTACATGTATCAAACCTGTTGTAAGACTTTAATTTCCAGCTATGATTTTTTTGACATTGTCTGATAGCTTGTGATGTTTGTGTCAGGGACGAGTACGGCAAGCTGTACGACTTTGTCTCTGGCAAGAAGTTGCGTGTGAAGAACATTGGTGGAACTCTGGTGAGTCTGACTGTGAAACTTGACACTGGGTGACAGTTATATAATGTAAAACTTGTCACTTGGTGACAGTCGTAATGTGAAACTTGCCACTTGATGACAGTCATAATGTGAAACTTGTCACTTGGTGACAGTCGTAATGTGAAATTTGCCACCTGGTAAGTCATAATGTAAAACTTGTCACTAGGTGACTGTCGGAATGTGAAACTTGCCACATGGTGACAGCCATTGTAATTATGAAGATGTGTCTTTACTATTGCTGAAGGTGTAATTACTCATTTGTAATAATGTTGCACTGATTTCATACTTTGCTTTGAAAGAACCTTTGTACAGTGACATGAAAAAAAGGTCTTTTATTTTCAATTAAAGAAGGGTCTTTTTCAGGGAGGTGGACGGGTTTTGTATGTCAGGCAGTGTTCATGCTTGGGGAAAAAGATCTTAGAATCTTTTTGCCCAATCATCGACCATTTCAGCACTAACTTCATCCTACAGAGAGCAGGCGTTTTCACTTTGTTCCTCTGTATCCACTTGGCCAGCCATCTAAATGGTGCCGTAAAAGCATCACCATGATCCATATCCAGTGAGATCATCTGGTTCCCTTTCCAAGTTTTCAGCTTAAAGGGTGTTCTGTTTGTGATATCGGTGAACCTTGATCACATTGTGTGGCTTGAAATTCGCAGAGGGTTTCTTTGTATGTCACAGTATTAAATGATTCCTTTGAAGTCTTCACAATGAATTGGGTGATGCGTGGAAAAAATAATTAAATTGCTGTTCAGACCTCCCCACGTAAGGTTCGGATGTCACATTGCAAGTAATGAATTGGATTATTAAGAAGTTAAATTTATTTCAACAGTTGAAAATGAATAAAAATGACTGTGTGGGTCTGTTGCTTCAAATCAAGAGAGGTCATTCTTCAGTGGCTGAAAATTGTAATATAGTATTAGAAGTGATTGAGCACAAAATGTAACCGTGATTGGTCACAAAATTTTAGTCATTGTGTGGGTGAAAAAACGCTTTACACTGGTGTCTTATAGCTATTGGTATGTATGATGTTTTGATCAGTTGCCATTTCTTCTGCCTTCAGACTGGAAGGGTCTTCAGGCAGAGGACTGGGACCCCACACATGGGTCCATGCATATATCTCCTTAGGACTCCTGTACTAAGGTAGTTCTGCAGTGGAAAGTGTTGGACCTCCAGAGCCAAAGAAATTGTGGGGAATGTACAGATTTGAACTGTTTTCAGTACATTTTTTCTGTTGACTGAAGTCTGAGGATTTGGGAAGATCCCTGACTGCCCGAGCATCTCTCAGGAAAGTCCTGCGATGTATTTTTGAACAAAAATGAATGAAGAAAATGCTGTGAAGACTATCGACAGACACTAATGTTTGTGGAAACACGTGCAGGACAAGACGGCAGTCAGCTATGAAGAGATGTCCGGCAGTGATGATGACAAGGGCGACCATGACGCCTACCTGGAGAAGATGAAGAGAGAGGGCAAAGAGAGAGACGATGACGACAGCGATGACAGCTCAGGTAGGTTCTCAGCCAGCCAGCCAGTCTCTGGAAAGAAGAAAGTGGAAGATGTGTGTGGGTGAGAGTCCCTTGTCCATGTACAATTATGCTGGTATTGGACGGGAATAATTGAGAGAAATGATGTGTTCAGTTAAAGACCCCACCTTGTTTTTAAAAAAAAAAAATGAAAAGAAAGAAAAAATCTTTTTTTTTTTCCACAAACATGTGTTCGTTGTCAGCCTCCTTGAACAACATGCTAGTACATCTGGTTTGTGTTCTGTGTCATTTTATGAGATTGTTACTGTTACGGGGGAGGGGGGGGGATGATGTGAACATTTATGTGTTCTGGCTGAAGAAGAGTTCAGAGAGTGGTGGGTTTTTTTTTTTTTTTTTTATCATCTCATCACAGCGGTTGCATGTGGATCCCACGCTGTGGTGATGAAAACGCTGGTCCCTTCAGAGTGTGGGTTGAAAGCACTGTGATGTGTGGCTGTGGCGATGTACACCCTCAGATGGAGGCATGCCCGTCTTCCAGAGTTAACATAGAACCGTTTCAGTTTTTCATAGCGTGATACATGTACTCATGTATTTTGGATGTATTTTGTAGACCATTTCGCCCAAAATACACGTGAAACTCCTGAGCCCTAAACATAACGGTGATATGTAATGCTAAGTCACACTTGATGTGAGCTGAAAAATCCTTTCAGGGCTTGGTTAGAATCATTTTACAAGCATAAACCATGTTTGCTTTAGCAGCTCCCTTCAAATGCCTTGTCTTGATGCTTAAAGCTTCCAAAATAACCTGTTACAGAGCAAAATGTTGGGTCATGCTGGATAGGCGGTGAATGGGGGTTGTTCACTGGTAAAGGTGGGCTGGTTATGAAAATGTTAATAGTGAAATTTTTTTTTTTTTTTTTTTTTTTTATATATCTAAGTGGTACAGTTTCCTGTCACTGATGGACAGTCTCCTCTGCTGGCAAAGGGCAATAACAAATGATTTTATTTTCTTCGTTGCAGATGAGTCTTTCAACCCTGGAGACAGTGGAAGTGAGGTGGCAGAGGAGTAAGTAATGCTTTCTCTAAATGATCTTTTGTGTGTGGCATTAAACTGGGTTTTTTTTTTTTTTTTTTTTTTTTTTTTAACTCTTTCAGGTTTTTGTGTGTGGGTATTTTTTTGTTTTGTGTGTGCGGTGAGGTGGCGGGGGGGGGGGGGGGGGGGGGGGGGGGGGGTTTTGTTTTGTTTTTATTTTTGAGAGGAAATCTGTACAGGTGTTATCACACAAGCAGAAAATGAAGGGATACACACATCTGGACCTTTCATGTGCAGTGAGGAGGAGGGAGGATGTGGTTTGGAACTGATAAGAGTCTGAGGGACAGGACCGTACTTGGTGGTTCATTATTTTTCCCCCAGTGAACCAAGTACGAGAGAGCCCAGCACCAGCATTGGTGGGAAGAACACAGCAGATGCATGTTTTGAGTGGATGAAACTTCAGCCTGATTGCATGTAGAAAGCACGTACTGGGCACCGGAGAGAAGCCGTTTAGGCTGAAAATCCAGCAAAGAACTGGTTTTGATGGGTTTTCAACCCAGAGCGTGTCCACAAGCTTTCTGTGCTTACCGCTGCGCTGTGATATGTGGTTGTAAACGCTGAATAACCCTCCACTCCCACCCCCATCCCTTTGCAGTGAAGGGCCTGTCTGCATTGAAAAATGTGTCGGTATAAATACAATCTTCAGTTTTGTGCATTATCAGGCAGTACCATGTTTTGGGGAAGGGGGGGGGGGGGGGGGGGGGGGGGGGGGGGTTGGGGGGGGGCAACTTTTTAAAATCTGATTGTCATTGTGTCGGCCGCTTTGGAGGTTCACTGTGGCTCTGTATCTTCAACCATTTTATTCATTCATCTCATGTGTGTGGTCAGTCGGTGTTTGCTGTACACGTTGCACAGCACAGTCTGGCTCTGCTGCCTTTTACATCAGTAAACATTTTCAGCGTGAAGATCAAGAAAAACGAGTTGCTTGGGGGGCGGTTCGTAAGCAGCTATTCTGTGCAGAAATCGCCACTGATCTTAGGAAGCTAAAAATGAATGAAATTTTGAAACTGGAGATATGTCTTAAAAGAGTTTGTCATCATGGGCTCTGGGATGAAGCAGAGGGCCCATGAACTTGTGTTTTGTCCTTTATTTCATCGCCAGGGTAACGAATTCAGATTTAGTGCAAGGCTTAGGTAATTTATTGATGTTTAAAATGACCATCTTTACAGCAGTGTTTTCTGTTTTGAAGAAAACTTGAAAAATGCACAGAAAATAGTATTTTAAAAGAAATAGACGTTTTAGAGTTTCCCATAGCATATGGAAGTTCTGCCCCTTTCCTCCTCCCAGAAGGTTTAACAATTGGCACTTTTTTTTTTTTTTCCCTAACAGAAACAGAAACTGTCAGACTTCTTGCTGATTGAGTAAACCCACAGGTTTTTGGCTGGGTCTTCTCCTAATTCATTAGCATGCTGGGCAGGTCAAAGGCAAATTTTGTGTTACACAGGTGCGTTAGTCGCATTTCTAATGTGAATGGCAAAGGGAAGTGATGGCGAGATTGAAAGCAGGTCAGACGCTTGGTGATTAGCACTGGCATAGACTATAACTGGAGTTTACTATCAGCCAGAATACCTCGGTGCTTGTGTTCCAGCTCCTTATGGGGGCTTGTTTCGGTTGGTTGGTGGTGGTGGTGGTGTTTTTTTTTTTCAAGGGATTCTGTGAGAGTCTGTGGGGAAGGGGAAAGAGGAGGAGATGGGTTGGGGGCAGTCAATGTTGGAGATGTGATCACATCATCAGTTAATCTTTAGCAACACTATAGCAAATTAAATCATACAAGGAGTGAATCTGAATGAAGTATGATGTAACGAATGTCATACTGCCTGAACACAGAGTTGTGTTGATAACTAGAGGAAGATGCCACAAAGCCCTGTTCCTTACGCAGTTGTCACACAACCTTTTGGCAGGTATGACAGCAACCCCCCCACCACGTCGTCCGAGGACTCGGACTCTGACTACACGGGAGGGTCTGGCTCTGAGAGCGACAACTCGGCGGCTGAAGAGCGGCGGGAAAGGCAGAGAGAGAGAAGAAGGAGAAAGAAAAGCGGGAGAAGAAGGAGAAGAAGAGCAAGACGGCAAAGACAGTGGTCAGTTGGTGCAGCGTGTTCTCTCCCTTCGTGGACGTTATGGTTTCACCCGCTTTTGTTAGTTTGTCTGTCTGTTGGCAAGATTGTGTAATGGGATGGTCTATTGACGAACCTATTAAAATTTGGCGATTCCTTCAGCAAGATTATTGCACATTTACCATTGAACATGACCGCTGTGAAGTTACTGTTATCAATCATTTATTATCCTTGAAGTAATTTGGGGTTTGTTTGGCTGGTTTTTTTTTTTTTTTTTTAGAATTTGCATGTTCTAATGTTATAAACGTTGAAATGTCTTCTTTTTTTTCCCACCCAAAAATGGGGGGGGGGGGGGGGGAGGGGGTTTGAAAAGAAAGGGAAGTAATTCATTCGTTATATCCATATTGTTACATCTCCAGGCTGACAACGAATGTTGTTTTACTCTAGAACCCACTTCAAGGGCAGATCCAGGAACCATTCATCTTTGACTGGGGGTCATACCATCCAGGGTGCCGGTCCGTTGTCTTGACACTAGATGCTAAAATCCTTCACAGGTCTTGCTTCTGATTTCTGCTAAAAGTTCCTCGATCAGATCAACGTTTCTCCTGTGCCCTGTACATGGCAGACCTGTTTACCCTTACGATTTTGCCATAATTTTTACGGAAAAAAAAAAAATCAAAATTAGGGGAATTATGGCCCCCTTAAAAAAAAATTACAGGAAAAAAATTGAAAGAAAGAAAATTTTTCATTGCGAAGTTTCGTCTGCTGCCGTTTCGGTCAAAGCAGTAAAAAGACATTTCCTAGTGTGCCTTTAGTCTTTTACCTTGTCAAAGATGGCGACGAAGCAGTCTTGTGCGCTAGTGGCCGCCTCTTCCAAATCAAGTGGTGAAAGCTTGCGATTTATTATTATGTCATTATGAAGATTACGTTTTTTGTTGTTTTTTTGTGTGTGTGTGTGTGTTTTTTCAAAATTACAGGTTTTTGTCTGAGATATTACAGGTACTCAAATTTGGGGTAAACAGGTCTGACATAGGCAAAGTACGCCAGGCTGCTTCATGTGGTGGTTTAGTTATAAAGCAATGGAAACCCCCTTGTCGAAGCTCAGATAGATCGGTCAGGGGAAGCTTGAACCATCCTTGAAATACGGTGTCAGCGCGGTCTGTATCGCTGTTCTTCATGACAGCGTAGGAGAAAATTGCACAGACTATATTGAAAGAGATGGAAGATAGAAGAGTAATTTTCAGAACATGCTGTTTCTTTGTGTGTTTTGGTTAAACCGCACTGTAGTGCAGTGTTGCTAGTTAACTGTTTGGTAGCTTGTGGCATTTGTCAGTTGGTGTACCGGGCTGCATTTTGTGTTTCTGAGCGCTTAAATCTTTAATTTGATACTTTGCGTTGTGTGTGTTCTAAGATTTCCCCTTGAATTGTGAAAATAGGACTGTGAATGAAACATGTTGAGGGGAGGTAAATAACACAGCTATCCCGGCTAAATGTGGATATAAATTAAATGGTGAATCAAAAAATAACAAACTATTCAAGGTAATGAGTGTTCAGACATCAGTCTGTCAAATCACCAAGGTAATGTTCTCTGTGTTCAGCCTGATGAGTCTTTTCAGCGTGAAGGTCCCCGCAAGAAACGCAAGACGAAAAAGGGGAAGGATCCCAACGCCCCCAAACGACCTCAGTCTGCCTACTTCCTGTGGCTCAATGAACATCGGGAGAGCATCAAGAAGGATAACCCTGGCATTTCTATCACCGAGGTGTCCAAGATTGCTGGGGAGATGTGGAAGGAAGTTGGAGACAAGAGTGTAAGTTTGGGACAGTTTTTACGGGGTGTCAAGATTTAACCTGTTCCTGCTTTCAAAAAGAAATGAAAGAAAATATACTTGAGGCTGCAAAGGTGTTAGGTTTCACAACCTCATGTTAACAAAACGCTATAAATGTGACAATTTTGTTTGCTTTGAATTTTATTTTTCTTACCCTCATACATGGCATAACTTTTATTCCCCATATTCCTCCTTACCCCCAACCCCCTCATGCACAAACATATAGGGTGTCTGTTTTCAGGCATAAGCTGGAAATGTAGTATGAAAGTAAAATAGGAAAATCACCCCTCTAGCACAGAGAAAGTTTGTGCTGCTTAGTGTAGGCTAAGGAAAAGTGCCCTTCAGCTTTTTCCCTCTCCATGTGTGTTTTCCGTCAAGACATGAACTCACCAGTGCTTCTCAGAGTTCAGAATCTCACTGATGAAATCACATCTTGAAAATGGCCAAAACAATAGACTTTGACTTTGGTATTGTTCAGGAACTAGCACGTGTGAGGTCTTGCCGGAGATCCAAAAATTACCATATGTCAGGGCCAGTTTTTCTGTTTAATACTTCATCCATGTGCGGATCCTTATTGTTGTCAAACCAGCCAACCTCCTGTGCCATGTTGAGTTGGCCTGTGAACGCTGTGTCAGCCAACAGTGATGATGCTTATGCCATTCATTCTCAGCTGAACGAGGATACTGTAGTACTGGCCACCATAGTTTTGAACAGTTGAAAGTAGGAGTAGGTGGAAATCGGAGGCCCTGGACAGTAGTGTTGATGGGCAAGGTTGTACTGTAGGTCAGCTGTAAGTGACGATGCTGAGTCAGCTAAAGCGTAGACATAGTTACAAGTTCTTCATAAGGGACAGAACACAGCTACCAGTGACTGTGCATGTGTCAGAGGCCGACTGTTTAGCTCACAACATATTAACACATGTGACATTCATTGTCACCAAGTCAGCACAACGCAATCATTTCCTTCAGCCCATCTGAAATATTGTTGTCCTAAAGAATACATTTTGCTGTTATACAACTCGCTGTGACCTGTGAAACCACTCATCGAGAATTTTGGGAAAAAGAACAGTTTGTCGTACTGATATAGCCTGCCACTGTAAATAATTTGTCACAGAGCCAGAGTTATGCCCACCTCTGGAAGGGCATCCATTCAGTGATACTCCCAGTGAACTTGCCAGTAGTAGGATCTTCGACACAACTCACTGTGACTCTTTTGAATTCTGCCTATCCTAACCCCCGTCCTTTTTTTTTTTTTTAAAACAGGCAAACTGTGAGATGTTTTTTTTTATGTTTTTTTCTTTTTTTTTTTTTTTGTTCCTCAATAGTCAGTGGGGTTTGTGTGTTGAATTTTTTTTTGTAAATACAGACATGAAAAGAAAATGCTTTCAATATGTGTTGGAAAGAGCCTGTCTTTTTTGTTGTTGTTGTTATTCAGGTCGTAATATACATGTTTTTCCACCCAGAGATAGTGTTGCATATCAAGAGAAAAACTGAAAACAGGAAACATTGGAAAAGACCAGAAACGAACAGTATTAGTTATAAGGAACACTAGCAAAGAAAAAGGGGAATAAATCCTAACGTTAAGGCTGTTTACAGGAATGGGAGGAGAAGGCCAGGGAAGCCAAGGCAGAGTATGAAATCGCCATGGCAGAGTACATGGTGAAGAAGGGAAAGGAGCGGTCTGCATCAGAGTCTGAGGGAGAAGACAAGAAGAAGAAACCCAAAAGCCAAGAAGGCCTCCTCGCCTCGCAAGAGCCCCAAGAAGGCGGCCAAGTCGGAAGCCAGTGGTGGTGGGCGGCGGTGGTGGTGATTTCAAGTCCAAGGAGTTCATCTCTTCGGACGAGTCAAGCTCTGATTCGGAGAAACCACTCAAGAAAAAAAGGCAAAGAAAGAGGTGAGTGTTGTGCGTGGGTGTTCGTTCTGGGGAAGCGAAAGGCGATATGGAAGTGTGAATTAATCTCTGTGGGAAATCTAGGAAACTGATATAGACGCACAGTGGCATACACATACATTTTTGACAACCTTCCCCTTTCAGTTCAGCCAGTTGGTCCTTGATAGCATGCATGACACTGGACGACACATTCAGTCTCAGTTGTTAACCTTCGCCTCTCATTTCTCCCCAGCTTCAGGCTGGTGCCATAAACACATTCCCAGTTCAACCATCAGCCTGTCAACCTTCAGTCTGTCAACCTTCATTCAGCCTGTGTAGATTCAGCTGAGGCTGCTGCTTGAGGAGTCCTATAGCATTACCTCCCTTCATCCCTTCCCCTGTTCCCACACTCTCTGAACTGCTTCACACATCCTTGGATAGGGCAGACGGATCCATGGATTGTTACGGTTGGTGTGTCCTACACTGTCAGGGGTGTGACTGGGACATGATGACTCTCTTCAGAGGAATTACACACAGGTGTGAACGTCTTATTCGAGGTACAGCTGATTCCCCCTCAGAAGAATGCATGCTAATCTGCTTGCTTCCCCCAGAAGTTCTGAGTCCAAGGGGTTAACCTTTTTAACTTTTCTCATTCCAAGTATTTTAGTACTGTTTCTATACGTGGATACCAAGTTGTTTTTCTTACTGACTCAGAATTTTATCACCTACGTTACAAAAATGATTCCAGTAAATACAGTTCTGATTGAACTGACATGAGATATCGTGAAATTATACAGAAATGCATGTAAATTGTTCTGACATAAATTTCAAATGTATAATGTTCTCTTCTCTTCGTTGCCTCAGAACATTCCTCAAGTGTAAATCCTTCAAAATACTCGTAATCACTCCCAAAGTCACTGAAGAGTTCAGCTGGAAACGCTTCGCTCACCCCCCCTCACCGAAACCGCTATAAAAAAGATCAGAAAAATACCCACTGAATTGATGTTTTGGTGCTTGAATTGCAGATGAAGGAAGTAGCCATGTTTAGTTCAAGTGCTCATGCACTAGGCTGTCCAGGGGAAGTGACTTCAGCTTTAAAATTAGCTTAGTGTGTGCCATGTGCTTTTTTGGTGGTAGCTACCGTCTTTGGCTCTCAGGTATAGGAAACGTCATCAGCGGTAGCTACCGCCGGCGGTATGAGGAGAGTTAACTACCGTTCTGCCCATTTGACATTACCAGCCTACTAGCATTCTGCCCCGTAGGAGGCGATCCTATGTTGCATTCCTAGACAGGTTACTTTGAAACCTTTGAGTATTATGACACGCTGTTTTAGGGCAAATGCTATGAAACCTTTGAGTATTATGACACACTGTTTTAGGGCAAATGCTATAGTGAAAGTGGCTTCCATTTGTTAATGCTTCAATTCAAGTAAAGAAAAATTCACAGATATTTTTCTGCTTATACCTAATGTGACAGTTACTTGACAGTGATGGGGGACAGCCCGGTTGACATGATTTGGCACAGAGTGTGGAAAGCCATGTAGAGTGGATGAGTTTGTTCCCATTTGCTTCAGACTTAAAGTGACAGTGAGTGAGATGAATAAGTGGGGAGTGTGAACCCTCTCTCTGAGGATTTTTTAAAATTAGACCTCTTCAGTATGCACTTACCCGAGCTTAGTTACGCCGAAAACCATCGGCAAGATAGGTAACTCCGTAATTTGAACAAGGGTTTCATAATTTAAAAATTAATTTAAAAGACAGGAAAGGAAATAATGAAATGAAAATAATTTTAAAAAATTCCTACGAATATATATGTTGCTATATCATAAGTTTGAAGAATGTCACATGAGCCATCTACTCGGGGAAAAAAAATAATCTTCTTCTTCAGAACTTTCTTCTGAATCATCGTTCATCATATCTGGAATCTCATCCCAGTCGAAATCTAGGTCACTCTAAGCTTCACCACCCAGCACTTTCACTAAGTTTATGCTGTAAATCCTACAAATCACAGTATCTTCATCACTAAATCTCATTATAGAACGGCAGAAATCAAGGATAGCCATGGTGAAAAACGGCATTTCGACCACAAAAAAACTTTAAAAATTCATACCTCGAGAACCACGGCACGTATCGACTCACGTTTTTTTTTTGCAACGGAAGTAAATGGCTACAGGAAGAAGGAAGTCACGTTCTCGCGAGACTTTCTTTTCTACGAGAAACATGGCGGCGTCCATTGTTGCCACATGTTTTACCGGGCGCTGGCAGGCGCTCAGCCTTTTGGCTGTATGATTTCCGGTCGGGCGCTAGCGGGCGCGCGCTTGTCAAGAGAGTTAAGTTACTGGCTTACATGGTCAGTTTATAACAGTCAACAAGGTAGGAACAGACATGTGAGCAGGTGATGTCATGTAGGCATGTGTAATGTATACATGCACGTTTTGTTTTGCAGGAGCCCAAGGAAGAAGCACCCAGCTCACCAGCAGCATCAGATGGGGAGGAAGAAAAGGCGGAAGCTTCTGGCAGCGAAAAGTCTGTGAAGTCCGAGAAGTCGGCGGAGGAATCGGATGCAGAAGAGTCTGATGATGCCAAGTCTGACTCTGATGATGAATGATCGGCCATACCCCCAGTTTACTGTGCATGGACAGACTGTCCCTTCCTTGTTCACTTGATGCCTAATTCAGAACCTCAGGTGTTGTGATTGTGGAAATGAGTAATAGTCCCGCCCACCACTCTCTCTCAAGGGATAAATTGTGTGGAAATGCGTAAGTGGGTTTATTCATTAAAACAAGCAGCAAAAGTATCGCTTGAACTTTGCATCAAGATCGACATTGACCAGAGAGGGAAAGGGATGCAGTTTATGCATCATGCATTCCCCCTGGCTCTTTTTTGTTGGTTTTTTTTTTTGTTTGTTTGTTTGTTTTTTTACTTTTGTTTTGGTTGACCAGCTTTGACCAGTTCAGTTTCGGACATGCTGTTTACAATGTACAAAACAAGGCTGCAGTAAACTGTTCTACCCCAAGCCCCTCTCTCTTTCTGTCTCCCTCCCTCGATCTCTCTCTCTGCCTCCCCCTTTCCATCATTATCGTTCTTACCTTTTTCTCTCTACTTACCTGCAAAGTAATTGAAAGAAAAAACAAAACTTGGCTCTTGTTGGGTGATTATTAATGTGTAGTGTTGGAAAGAAAAAATCTGGTGGACTGGATTGGGGGGGAGGGAGAAGTAGCTTTTTTTGTTTTGTTTTTTTTGGTTCAGGGTGATTTTGTCACTACCTCTTTTTTTGTGGGCTCCCTGGGCATGTGTAAATATCCAGACATGAGACTGTTCAGGATTCATCCTGAATTCAGGCTTTTTCAAGGTCTCCAGGGCCAGTCGTCAGATTGCCATGGATCTGCAGAGAAAATTCGGGGGGATACGTAAAAGAATGTCGGGTTACAAGTTTACAGTTCAGTCCATTATCATATTCCAGTGGGATTTGTCAGGGGTTTGGTCAGCACTTCCAGACTTGTTGGAAAAAAAAAAAAAAAAGAGAAAAATTGTGGGCTCAGAATGTTTAATGGCAATGGAAAAACGTATTGCCAAGAAGCGCTGACAAGACTGCAGGTGTCAGAAATTGTCATAAAGGATGGCTTAAGCACACCGTTAAACTCCCAGTAGTTTGCAGGTCTGGTGCAAAAAGGGTTCCGTTCAGAGTCCAACATCCCCTGACCCCTTAAGACCATCGCCGCTGGTCCTGGCCTGGCAATCCCATCGTGGGCTTCTGGACTATCTGGAAGTGTTCAGGCCCTATCCATTGGAACTGGTCTCATGTCGGACATTGATCTGGCCATGAAGGGCAGCCCCCCTCCTCTTGTTATTCCATGGAGAGTCCTCAGGGTGTCACACTGACCACAGTTCATTAGGATCATTGTGAAAGGAAGTTCTTCGTCCCTCAAAGGGATCCTGCTGTGTGCAGTGGGGTTTCATGTCTTTGGATGTCAGAGGTGAGGTGGGACTTGAATCACATGGGCAGGCAGCAGCAGTGATTATGATTGATGTAGGGCTTTATTGGGGGGGGGCTAATCAAATCAGAATTTTCTCTCAGCAAAGATGTTTGGGTGAGGTGATGATTGTGCAAGTCAAATTTTAATTTGTGTGGAGAAAATGGAAAAATACAATGACCAACTGTATTGAGTACATGCGTGTGTTTTGCTTCAGTATTGAAGAAAACCTTGCTTCTGTTGTGATGGACATAATAAATGTTGTCACATGGAGTATTCATCGTGTTTATGGCTTTTTTCTCCTGTGTGCATGCATTTGGTGGAAAGGCTGCGCATGAAGCTGTTGTGAAAATGTCTACGGATCATTTGAGAACTTGTGAAAGTGTGTACAGATCATTTGAGAATTTGTGAAAGTGTGTACGGATCATTTGAGAACTTGTGAAAGTGTGTACAGATCATTTGAGAATTTGTGAAAGTGTGTGCGGATCATTTGTGAAAGTGTGCAGATCATTTGAGAACTTGTGAAAGTGTGTACGGATCATTTGAGAACTTGTGAAAGTGCGTATGGATCATCTGAGAATTTGTGAAAATGTGTGTATGGATCATTTGTGAAGATGTGTGTATGGATCATTTGAGAATTTGTGAAAATGCGTATGGATCATTTGAGAACAAACACTGGTTTCAGTTCATGCTATCATTGGAATGAAGGTGGTTATCTTGCAGGCATGGGCATTGGCTGCAGATTTCCTCATTTTGTTCCATAAACTCACAAGAAAAAAAATGGGATGGTGACGGAGGGGAAAAGAAACATTGACAACTCTATGACTAGCATATATGGGAACTGTTTTCTGTGGGATTAGGTAAGTGTCTCAATGGTCTCGGTGGCTTGGGTTGGTTGGTTGGTTTTCCCCCAGTTTGGCAGCTGTGAGTAGATAATCTACCAGTGTTCTCCTTCCCTTATTTGAAATTATTCTTCCAGTTTCACATTCCACAACCAACCCGGAATACCCAAGATTCACAATGTTTTTGTTTGTGTAAAGGAAAATCACATTCTGTCTTGAGGATGATGAAAACATCCAAACACTTCCACAAAAAGAAAAAAATAAAACTAATGGACATTTTTCTCTGTGTGTATGTATGTTATCCATGCCCCTGGTAAACGTAGCCAACTTTTCTACAAAAGATGGAGTGGATTTCACATAGCATGGTCATTGGTAGTTTTATGTGTACAGTAGAATCCGGTTATAAGAAAGTTGATGGGAATTTTTTTGTTCGTTTCTTATAACCGAGTTTTCTTACAGCCGAGGTTTCTTATAATCGAGAGTTCTAAAAAAACTTTTGTTTAGAGTGTTTCTAATATCCGAGTTTTTGTTTGTTTTTTTTTTTCTCTTTCTTCTCTGCACGTTTCTGTAATTGTTAGTGTGTGTACGTCAGTGTTAGAGAGAGAGAGACAGACAGAGATTGAGACACACACATACACAGAGACACGGAGAGAGACAAAGACAGTCACACACAGAGAGAGAGAGAGAGGCTCTTTGGTTTGATTTCGCAAGTAAATTTTGGCCTGTGACATAAAACTTCTAGTGTGTTTTCTTTTTCTTATCACTTCCACCCCCCCCCCCCCCTCTCTCTCTCTCTCTCTCTCTCTCTCTCTCTCTCGCATAAACACAATAGACGAGTAAAAATGCGACAAAGGAGAGCATAGATTTATTCTTGGAGCCATTGGCCGTCATGACAGAGAGAAAGAGGGTTCAACATTTTCGTGTGTGTGTATGATGGTGGTGTGGAGAGATTAGAACGCAACGATAAATAGTTATTCAACATAATCGTAAGGAAATTTCCCAATATTTACAAATGTACCTATACATAAATGAATCACTTATTCTCGGACGAGTCCTCAGTCCAGAAGGTGTTTTAAACATAAACCATAACACACCAAAGGCGCCACTGACGTCATCGTCGCTTTGCGAAGGACATCCATGATGGTGTGTCTGTGTGTGTGTGTGTGTGCTTACAAATAAGCAAGTACATGTATATATTCTTAATTTTAACAAGTGCATATAACTATGTTACCATATGTTGTATAAGGGGATTGCATCAGAGACAATGCTATATCACACACTACAAAAGATTTATTTCAAGCCTTGTGTAGAGAATCGTCTTGAAATGCAGATAGGAACTGTTTTGCAATTTGTCATCGGAACAGAACATGAAAGCTTGAAAGAGAGAGAGAGAGAGAGAGAGAGTGCGTGTGTGTGTGTTTACGCGCGCACGGCACCCACACAAGTATTTACGAGCAGTATTTACAGCGCTCAGTGATAGTCTGAATTGGAGTGAACAGGTACTCATTAAGTTGTAGGCTATTACATATTGATGCTCGTCAAATGTGAAGTGAACGAATGAATACGAACGTAGCACGCGATTCCTTGATTATTTATCAAGCTTCTCACATACGTGCACATGCACGAGAAACAAAGACACAGAGAGAGGGAGATGGACTTCAGACTTCAGACTTCAGATTTTTTATTCAGTAAGGCCATCGGCCCATTTGAAGGGGAATGAGCACAATCATTCACATTATAATGTGTAGGAAACAAAATCACTAGTCACGAAAAAAAAACAACAACAAAAATACCAATAAGAACATCAATTAAGACGTCATTATTTCTCTAATCTTAGACGCCTACACAAAAACATACCTAAATTCCTAATTACCTTATAACTGTTAGAGCTAAGTAGTAACTGTAATCGAAACATACACGGGTGCTTATAATATTTTCTGTGGGATGAATTTTTGGCGAAGATCTTCTAAAGCTGGGCAAAGGAACATAAAATGTATTTCATTTTCCTCACCTTGCATACACAAAGGACAAAGCAAGTCAGTTTGTGTATGTTTCCTGTATCATAAGTAATGAGTCCTAATTTCAGAAACACCGGCTCTAAATTTAGCAATTAATCTTTTCAAACGCATGTCCAGATCCAGTTTTAGATAAGGCTGAATATGTTGGAAGCTAGAATAATTTCTGTATAAATCATACCATTCACTAGTTTGGATATGGTCGTCCCACAATTGCCATCTACAGTCAATCAAACCTTTGTCGAAAAACACGAATAAACTGTTTTTGATTTCCAACACCCTGAGTCAGCCAAACATCCCCAAAGCCATGCTTACACAGAAACAAACGCACATTTGAAACCCAGTTCATTTTTCCCTTTACATCCAATTCAAACAACATCTCATAAGACTTATGAGGCAATCTATAATGATCCATGTTTAAGAGCTTTAACCAATATCGCACACATCTAACGGCTGAACCAATGAACAGTGGATATCTATTGGACTCTCCATACACCAAGTCATTAGAGATACGCCTGTCGAGACCTAGAAACCTCTTCAAAGCAAATAAATGCACAGCCTCACAATGAACAACAGCATTATCTAAACCCAAATTTCAGCCCCATACATCAACATAGGCTGTATCTGGGAATCGAATATTTTTAAGAATAATTCAAGCGAATTATTATTCAAAGCATGCAATCTTTTTATTACACATATCAAAGCGTTCTTTGCCCTACATGCAAGGTCTTTACAAGCAAAGGTAAAACTTAAGCGTGTAGAAAAAGTAGATTCCCAAGTATTTATAAACATTCAGCACAGGTATAATAAGTCCATCATACTTCCATCTTCCCTCGCCGCCAAATAACCCTCCTTTCTAAACACCACAATGTTGCTTTTACTCATTAAACTTTTAACTCTAATGAGGATGCAGCCCTGCTCAGATTATTTAGTTGACGTTGTAAGCCAACTATTGTTTCTGAAACCAAAACAACGTCATCTGCCAAAAGTAGAATAAATAATTCTAACACATCATTTGTAAATCGTCCACCATGAAGGCCGTTATTAATTACCTCGATGGCAAGCTCATTAATGAAAATTGAAAATAATAACGGGCTACAGACATCACCTTGCCTTACTCCCGCAACACAATTAATGTAATCTGTCAGACTGGACCCACTTCTTACCTTGTTTTAACAACTTTGTACATAGCTCTAATACAGTTGAATAATTTCCCCTTGACACCATTTTTAAGTAATACTCTCCATAGAAGCTGTCTGTTTATGGAGTCAAAGGCTTTTTCGAAGTCAATAAACGCAACGTAAAGTTTACGATTTAAAGAAAATTGTTTCTGAACAAACGCGAGGAGAGTAAACATATGATCGATAGTAGAGTAACCCTTTTTGAACCCAGCTTGATGTTCTCCGGTAATATTATTACATTCAACCCACTCCTGTAATCTATTGTTAATAACAGTGCTGTACAATTTACCACTGACGTCAACTAAAGAGATACCTCTATAATTATTAGGATTATTTACATCGCCTTTCTTGAATATTGGCAAGGTACAGATTCTTTCCAGTTTTCTGGGAAGATACCATCATCAAAAATCCTATTGAAAAAAGCTAGTAAAAAATCAACAACTTGAGCTTCACCAAATTTCAACAATTCACCAATAATAGAATCAGGTCCTGCCGATTTGTTAGTTTTAAATTTTCCACATGGCAAACATAATTTCTTCTCTAGAAATGGGGCGATTAAAATACTCATCCTCATCTTCATCAGTGACAACAGAAAGTTCATCATTATCTGAGACATCTTTATCTAACAAATGTTTAAAGTGCATATACCATGTGTCCAGAGAGATATTATTGTTGTGATATTTTCTTTTGAATGAGACTCTTTTTTACTGTTTTCCAAAAAACCTGTTGTGAAGGAAGAGATCTGATCATATTATCTAATAGCATTTTATTGAATATTTTGTTCTTCTGTTTTAGAAGATTTTTATATTCTCTTCTCGCAATAACATACTCACTTCTGTCACATCGTCCAAAGTACGCAACCATACTCTCAATAATTTTAGTGCTTTTCTTTTCATTAACAAACAATCACAGTCAAACCAATCCTCGTTCTCACCACTGTTCCTTATTTGCACACGCTTTTCATACCTTCAGCACTGTTTTTGATACGATCATTGAACAAGTTTAAAGCTTTATCAACATCAACAGCAATCAGTTCTAAGGCCTCATTTAATTTTGTACGCATTTCTGCTTCACACAAATTGTCCCTGTAATCATGGCATAGACATCATTCCACACAAACCTTTCGAAGATAGTAGCCTCAACAGTCTCAGTTGATTTAACAGAGTTATTTGTTGAGAAGTTGATGTGAAATTCAATAGGAAAATGATCGGATTCGATCCGTTCCGAAACAAAACAAATTACAGGAATCACAAAGAGTAGAGAGAAAAAATCTTTTGACACAAGGAAATAATCATTTACGCTGCTCCCGCTGTCTGTACATATGTATAGCAACCATGGCGGTCGCCCTGACATATACCATTCATAATATACAAATCAAAAGCAACGCAAAGATTTAACAATAGTTTACCGTAGTTATTCAAAACATTATCCTGAGAACAAAGATCTGTGCAAGGTGGTTCACTTTTCCTTTGCAAACAAGAATCAAAAACATCAGATGACAAGTCAGGAGAATAATTTGCCGTCCTGCTGTTCAGATCTCCACATACTATTACATCAATGTCACCAAGGGAAACACAAGCAATCAGCCAAACAATCTCCCAACATAGAAATCCCATTGTCAGCATGAACAGAATTATAAAAGGGAGAACCTTCAGGTTGAATATATGCACAGACCAAAGCAATATTTTTCGTTGTCCGAAAAAGCGATTTTTCGATTTAAAAGACACACACGTTAGAGCAGTCAACATCAACATAAGTTATGAAGGGAACAAATTCTTGTCTTATTAAACAGACAAGCCCCCCCCCCCCCCCCCCCCCCCCCCCTGATGACAGAGTTTTACAGCAGCTTACAAAAGGCTTTATATCCGACAAACACATCTATGTTAAACGTTTCAAGAAAAGTTTCTCCAAAACATATAAAATCAAAACCACAGGCATAGGAAACAAATGCCTTGTCAGAAACTTTTGAGAATAAACCATTTACATTCCAAGAGAGAAGCTTGAACACTTTATTACATACGGGCACGTCGAGACTACGGTTATCAACATGACTGTTACCAAATACACTATTATTCATGCCTACATAGGTATCGCTATCCATATCATCAAATGTAAAAGAACTATCATTCAAATGCCTATAGGTATAGCTATCCATATCATCAAATGTAAAAGAACTATCATTCAAATGCCTATCTTTCAAACCTTGATCCGAATTCAAATGACTGTCAGTGCCATCGCTCACATTGCCCACGCTACTGTCGTCAACATCACGTGCAAAGCGCTCACAGCCACGCGCGGCAGGGTCCGGAGCGGCCAGTCTTACAACCGGTGTAAGGAAATTTTTCCTCCCTTTGAAGTAAGGTCATCCTCATCACAAAAGGACCGGCCAAAACCCTATCTCAGTTCCTTCAGTTGACCAGAAACATCGAGCCCGAATCTCCGGCATCCACAAGGAGATGGTCAAAGACCATCGCCGCCCGTTTGCCACTGTTCCTGGCTTCCTTAAGATGAGGAGTGAGCTTCCGTCTGATATCGCGGACCCTAGCTGTGAAGTCTTCGCCGACAAAGATGTTTGTTCCTTTTAATTTGGCCTAGCTTTTAAGATATGTACTTTACCCTTATACGAAGAGCATCTGGCAATGATGGGGGAGTCATGCTTTGCATTTAAACGATGCGCTCTATCAAACTCGACCCCATTCACACCAATTTCTTCGCTGTCAAGTCCTTCAACATACGCTCGCAGTCATCACGTTCTCATTCTCACTTCTACTCAAACCATAAAAACAATAAATTGTTACGTTTTGAAACGCCCTTCAGGTCGTCCGCCTTCTTTTCAGCAACTCTACTCTGTCAACCAGTTCAGAGTTCATTCTTTGCAGATTACTGCTCTGGGACCGTAATTCCGCCACTTCTCCTAAGGACCCTTCACTTCGTTCTGCAAAGCAGCGTACTGTTCACCAAGGGTCTTCACATTCTGTTTTTACGTCATCCAAAACTTAATGTTAATAGCATTGTTGGTCCCTGTCCATCTCCAAGGAGGGAGAGGGTAGAGTGATGGAGAGAGG
>JADBJO010019467.1:27500-33216 GCA_016801955.1 Conus betulinus | reverse complement strand
CAAAACACCAGATAATCCAGGCGTTCATCATTAGGTAAAAGAAAACACGCACATGCTTTTAACCTCGTTTAGCCAAATGCCCCTGGACCTTGTAATCAGCTTATTCCGTTTTCAACTTTTTGTCCTCCATCACTTGGTTCATAGGCTAAGGTAACGCGGAGACAACACACACAAACACACACCACACCACACCACACACACACAGAGACAGAAACAGAAAGAGAGAGAGGGGGGAGGGAGGGAGGGGAGGAATGACAGACAGAGAGAGGCAGAACAAACAGACCATCGTCAAGTCAAGCAAGGAGAACCACACGCCGACTCCTTTCTCTTGGACTTAACAAACCGTTTATATCCCTTCTATTCCCTCGCTCTTCCCATGCCCGTTTCCTAAACACACAAAACACACACACACACACACACACACACACGAAGAGAGAGAGAGAGAGAGAGAGAGAGAGAATTTATTCAAAAAAAAGCCCACAGGCAATTTTAAAGCGCGTGAGTAAAAAAACGCACGAGAGAGAGAGAGAGACATAGTCAACGCACCTTAATAACAGTGCTGGCTGAAAGTTTGTGCGTGCACGTGCTCCACGACACACGTTAGAGTTTCTGCATGTGGCGGCAATGTCAGCGGACTTAGAGTTCTTGTCGCTGTTAGAAGCGCCGTTCTGTTTGCAAAACTCCTGGCGACCACAAAGCGAGTGTGACGACCACAATAGCAGTGCTGAACAGTCGTCTCTCAGAAGGTAACAAGAGCGTTACCGACATCCCAGTGAAAGAGATGAATGTTCTTCATAAGCGTGCATTCCGTTTTTCTATGACGCATGTACTAGAGGTCCTTACTTGTCAACAGCCAGCCACGTGTTATTGTCTGTAACCTTATATGGTCGACTTTTCGTGTCCGTCGGCCTTTAACAGTGATTTCATCTTCTCGGAGGTTGGTTCTGCCCACGGAAATGGATGTGTTGACGTATTCACCAGTTCCGAACGTTGTTGTTGACCGTGCACCCAGACTTTGCATTTACATCCATCAGAATGCACACACATGTAAGCTTACTGCTCTTCTTGGCCCAAATTGTGTGACTGGGAGTAATGTCCAGGTGCCCATCTGGTGTCCAAAGATAGGTTGTCTAATTAGGATGAATAAACTGATGAATAAAGAAACGGAACGAAGTGGAAGCTTTTCTGTATGCTGTGTTTGTTAGCACACCCGTACTATATTAGAAGCAGTCCCATAAAAGAATACGGGTGTGTGCACTCCCAGACTATAGAGACAAGGATGCTGTCTGTGTGCATATGAAAAGGCATGAATGGGTGCACGCCCACCTTATTCAGAAATGAATTGTCACCAGGTGCCTGCATTATAATTCAAGTGTGTGTGTGTGTGTGTGTGTGTGTGTGTGTATGGACCCGGGTGGGAAAGAACGTATTTTGTTTTGTCCCGTACAGACAAGGACACCCACGCCGCTCATTCCCGACACCCCGTCCACAGCCACAGCCCGGTCGGCATCGCCACAGCCCCGGCACCGGCAATCCACAGGGAGCAGTCAATGTCAAGTTGTCAAGAGGCAACCCATCGGAGGAGACGCTGCACTGCTGCCGAGTCACTTCAGTGGTGTTCAGTGGCGCCTGTTCTGATCTAACATACGCAGGACACCACCTACTAAGCCCCCTACTGACGACAATAATTGCTTAGTCGCGGAGCCGGCGTGAGTGAGCTCTCCCTCCGGAGGGCGCCACCACGTCCGTCCAACGACAGCCCCCATGGACACGCCGATACCGGTGACCCCGACGGAACCAAACCAAGGCCACAGACATGGAGAGGACATCGAAATTGAGGTCACCATGAGAGCAGGGCATGAAGGGCCACAGAATTGAGACTTTTTTTTATGCTGATCGATGAGAATGAGGATGATTAAGATGATGCTACGGATTTCCATTTCGGTCTCTGAGACTACATGGCAGGGCTGTACTCTACGCTTCCTTTCATAATATATCCCGACGTCAACCAGGCCCGAGAGATACAGACACCTGTAGTGTTGGTCAGGAAATTTGAGCAACACTCTCAGAAACGCATCCATTAAGTGGATGAAACTCAACTGTGTGGTCCCAGTCTTCCCAACTGAGTCCGCAGCAAACTCAACTCTGGGTAGGAGCCGGTCGGGGCAGAAAAAACCACATGACTTCTGATGGATTCGAACCCACGACCTCCCAGCCGGGAGTCCGCTACACTTCGCCACGGCGGCTGGTATGAGTGCAAGAGTTGCCCTACATGTTATTTACCGCACAGAAAGGGTTGAGTCCTGTATTTCGCAATGTTCAATACTTACCTTGAGTTGTTTTTTTTTAATCATGCAAATCCCAGCAGTTCATGATTTGTTTTCGTTTCGATCGACTTGATTTGCCATCGTTTTTGAAAAAAAAAAAAAAACTTTGATCATAACTATCTTTTTTTTAGATAACACAAATTGTGTCTGATCTTTTCACCGCCTCTTTACATTATGTAGCGCATTGTTTTTTCTGGCGTCGAGTGATTACAACGTTCAGCCGTGAAGCGAACAGTCTTTAGTTTGAATCACTCAGGGAGTCGGTTTTGTTGTTGTTGTTGTTGTTTGTTGTTGTTGTTGTTGTTGTGTGTTTTTTTACTTTCACACGATCTTCTTCTTGCAAAGAAAAAAGAGGGAAATTAGTGAGCATATGATAAAAGAGTTGTTTTTTTTTTTCATGGTCGAGGGGAGGGGGAGGGTTGGAAAGCAGGGGAGAGGGGATGGGGGAGGGAACAAGTTGAGGGGAGCGAGAGAGTGGAAAGGAGACGGGAGGGAAGGGGCACAGAGAACGTTGGATATTAAGGCAAAGGGGGGAGGGGCAAGGAAAAAATGCAATTACCTCAGCAGTTACACCTGCATCTAAAAACACATGATCAATTATGCAGAACAACAAAACAACATGATCATTTCAGTCTGTGACAACAACATGATCGATCTATGACACTGAACACATGGTCAGTCTGTGACAAAACAACATGATCGATCTATGACAGAAACGTACGTCGATCTGAAAATCTGATCAGTGACAGAACAACATGATCAGTCTATGACAAAAAACATGTACGTCGATCTGAAAATCAACATGATCAGTCTATGACAGAGCAACATGATCAGTCTATGACAAAACAACATGATCAGTCTGTGACAAATCAACATGATCAGTCTAATGACAGAGCAACATGATCAGTCTATGACAAAACAACATGATCAGTCTATGACAAAACACATGATCAGTTTATGACAAAACAACATGATCATCTATGACAGAAAAGTACGTCGACAACGGGGACTGCATCAAAACATGCTCCATAAGAAATAAAAGTAATAAAAAGGAAAAACCCGCAGATTTAATGGGCTCTCTCTCGGTGCCCTCACATATGAACTATGGATTTCCCTCTAATTTCTCGGCTCTCTCTCTCGCTCCTCCCTTCTGTCTCTCTGTCTCTCTCCTCTGTCCGTCTCTCTCTCTTCTCCTATATATATTCCCTCCCCTGATATCAGGGGTGAATATAATATATATATGTGTGTGTGTGTGTTGTGTGTGTGTGTGTGTCTGGTCTGGGGGTGTGTCCTGTCGTTCCTGTCCTCTGTCTCGTTGTTTCGTCCCTCCGTCTCTCCTCTCCTCTTCTCCTCTCTTCTCTCTCTCGTCCTCCTCCGGGTCTCTCGTTCCTCCCGGCTCTCAGTGTATAGAGCTTCCCTCCGTATTCGGGTCGTCGGTCGGGGGGGTGGGCGCTCTCAAAAGAACAATAGAGCTCGAGCCAGGGGTATTGCCGCAAGCCCTCAAGAGACAGACCTCCACCAAGACAGAGAGAGAAGAAGAAGAAGAAGAAAGAGGAGGAGGAGAGAGGAGGGAGGGAGATGGAGAGCGAGAGAAGGGAGTCCCAAGGGGGGCTACAAAGAAGAGGAAAAGAGGAAGATTCAGAAGAGAGAGACGAGAGAGAGATAGACTAACAGGCAGAGACAGGCAGGCAGGCATCAGGCCCGGCAGGCGACAAGATAGAGGCCAAGAGAAAAGAAGAAGAGAGATCAATGACAGTAAATGTCGGCTATATGCGCGCCGGAGCCTCGCCCGCCAAGCGTCTTGTCTTCGAAATCGTCAACTAGAGAGCCTATCGTGACAAATAGCAGGAGACGTCCATAAGCAGATTGCTTCATCACCATCGTGGCAATAAGCTCCAGGTTGCTTCACATAACTATCGGCCCCTCGCCCATCAGCTCCATAGGGTGCTTCACCACACAATCACTCGCGCCTTCACAAGCGTGCAGAAGCTCCAACGGTTGCTTCATACTATCGTGGCAAGCAGCTCCTAGATTGCTTTCAAACCTATCGTGCAATATCTGCTCCAGATTGCTTCATTCACACCATAGTGCAATCAGCTCTAGATTTCTTTCAAACACCAAATCGTGTGTCAAAACTCCGCTTGCTCCAGATATGCATCAAAACCATCGTGCAATCAGCTCAGCAATTGATCGCCACCATCGTGCAATCCGCTCCAGACATTGCTTCACACCATCGTGGCAATCTCCGCTCCAGATTGCTTCACACCATCGTGCAAATCAGCTCCAGATTGCATCAACCATCAGTGCATGCCAATCCGGCTCAGATTGCACTCAAGATCCACCATCATGCAATCATCTCCAGAGTGCAATCCAGCACCATAGTGGCAATATCCGCTCCCAAGATTGCTTCACACACATCGTGCCCAGCTCCGCTCCAGATTGCTTCAACCATCGTGCAATCCAATCCGCTCAGATTGCACTCACAACCATCGTGGCAATCAGCTCCAGATTGCTTCACCCACCATCGTGCAAATCCGCTCCAGATTGCATCAAACCATCGTGCAATCCATCAGCATCACCCAGCAGATTGCTTCACAACCATCGTGTGGCAATCCGCTCTAGATTGCATCACAACCATCGTGCAAGTCAGCTCCAGAATTGCGCTCCCGTGCTTCACACCATCGTGCAATCCGCTCCAGATGGCTTCTGTCCACTTTCTTCATAATCGTCTTTGTGAAAATCCATGGTGTGAATGCACATAATGTGCGTTAGTAACACGGGTGCGCCAGTGTGTGTGTGTGTGTGTGTGTGTGTGTGTGTGTGTGTGTGTGTGGTGTGTGCGCGCGCGCGCGCGCTTGTGCGTGAGGGAAAATAAAAAAGGGTTTTGTAGAAAGAACGCCTTGCGCTGGGGATCGGGTGTATTGTCCAGGCCCTGTGCGTTCGTGCGCATAAAAAGAATAGTTTTTTTCCTTCCTTTTCTTTGGTATGCGAGCAGTCCAACTAATAGGGAGGTCAGTACACACTGTTTCTGCTGAGGCTAGCGGTCACTTCTTCTTCCTCTCCCACTGATTCGTTGAGGTCTCACTGGGGCGCCACACACTGAAGGACACTTCACCAGGTTCCTCCAGGTCTGGTCGGTTCTGTGCCAAGACCTGCTTCTCTGCAAATGGTTTCCCTGCGCACTCTGGGAAGTTGTCAGACCATCCATTTTCTTTTTGTTTTCTCTTAGTTTTATGTTTTTTTCGGTTTGTGTGTTTTTAATTCTTTTCTGTTGTTGTTGCTGTGTGTGCGTGCATGCGTGCGTGCAAGCGCACGTGTGTGTGTGTGTGTGGGTGTGTGTGTGTGTGTGTGTGTGTGTGTGTGTGTGGTTGTGTTCTCGTCTCCACCCT
>JADBJO010019467.1:12500-22500 GCA_016801955.1 Conus betulinus | reverse complement strand
CCCATTGGATTATCATCATCAAAGCCCATTGGATTACCATCATCAAAGCGCATTGGATTACCATCATCAACGTGCATTTGATTTCCAGCATCGAAACCCATTGAATTATCAGCAACAAAGCCCATTGGATTATCATCATCAAAGCCCATTGGATTACCATCATCAAAGCGCATTGGATTACCATCATCAAAGTGCATTGGGATTTCAGCATCGAAACCCATTGAATTATCAGCAACAAAGCCCATTGGATTCCCGGCATCAAAGACTATGGATTAGCAGAATCCAAGGCCATTGGAATGACCAGCATCAAAGCCCATTGGAATGACCAGCCTCAGTGCAGTGTGTGCAGTTTTGGGTGCTGGGCTGTCTCCCCAGGTGGTGGAACTGTATCACACGGCTGAAGTCAACGCAGAAAGAAAAGAATGCGTTTCCTGATCACGGGTATTCATGCACTGGGGTATTCATGTGTGTGGTGAAGACGACGGGGAGAGGGAGGGGGGGGGGGGGATATGTGGTGGGTGTGTGTGTGTATGTGTGTGTGTGTGTGTGTGCGCGCGCGCACACACACACACACACACACACACACCACACACACACCACACACACACACACACACACACACACACACACACACACACACACACACACACATAAAGAGAGAGAGAGGAGGGGTGGGTGGTGAGCATTTCCATTTGATAATAAAAGCGCTCTCAATTGACATGATGCATTGAAGTGGCTGTTTACGATGTTGCCTACGCTTTTAGAAAATCCATCCCAAAAAGTGACAGAGAGAGAGAGAGAGAGAGAGAGAGAGAGAGAGAGAGAGAGAGAGACAGACAGACAGACAGACAGACAGACAGAGGGACAGACACACACACGCACACACACACACACACACACACACACACACACACACACACACACACACACACACACACACACACACACACACACGCACACACACACACACACACACAGATTTGACTTGAAACTAACAGAAAAACGAAGCGGGGAAATTTTAAAAATTCCATTATTTGATGTAAATAGAAAGTTTGTTGCATCTGTAGATGTTTATGGTTTCACTCGTCCGTGGACTTGCCCAGTTGCCCCATGCCCCACCCGTACCCCTGTCTGCCGCCCCCCCCCCCCCCCCCCCCCCCCCCCCACCCCCCCCCCACCCCCCACCCCATTCCGCAATTCAGACAGGCAGAGAGGCGTAGTGAATACCATACGCTGGCCACTGAGCTACATTTATATACAGTATGTCAATGCGCAGTAAATACTGAGAAGGTTTACGCCATCATCATCAACATTATCAGCAGCAGCAGCAGCAACAACATCATCATCATCACATACGTTTATCAGAGTCTACTGTTTTCTGCTTTTGTGAACTATTCTCCTGGTTAGTCTGGAATCGTACACTTTTCATCCGTTCAAAATTTCGTTCATTACATCTCTCTCTCTCTCTCTCTCTCTCTCTCTCTCTCTCTCTCTCTCTCTCTCTCTCTCTCTCTCTCTCTCTCTCTCTCTCTCTCTCTCTTTCAATTTGGCTACTACGCAATGAACATTGTGCACAGTGTTTTAAGTGGACGCTGGCTGTCCGGTCCGCAGTGTGTGTATTTGCCCATACGGCCTGTTTACAAGTGAAGCGGACTGCCCAGCGCTCTCAGCACGACTTAGTGTTATCTGTCCTGAGGGTGTCGACAGCCCAGCTATTATGCCATCGATGGCGTACTGTTTTTGTTGTCTGTGACCTTTCCAAGTTGTAGCCATGTTTTCAGGATGCTACTTTGACCCGTTTCAGATTCACATCCCACAAGGAAAAAAACAAACCTGTGTGGCTGGCTGGTCTGTAGCAATGTCAGCTGTCCTTGCTGTCCCCGGATATGTCGGCTGTCCGTGCTGTCTCCGGATATGTCAGCAGTCTGTGCTGTCTCCGGATATGTCAGCTGTCCATGCTCTCCCCGGATATGTCAGCAGTCTGTGCTGTCTCCGGATATGTCAGCTGTCCGTGCTGTCTCCGGATGTCAGCTGTCCGTGCTGTCTCCGGATATGTCAGCAGTCTGTGCTGTCTCCGGATATGTCAGCTGTCCATGCTCTCCCCGGATATGTCAGCAGTCTGTGCTGTCTCCGGATATGTCAGCTGTCCCATGCTGTCTCCGGATATGTCAGCTGTCCGTGCTGTCTCCGGATATGTCAGCTGTCCGTGCTGTCTCCGGATATGTCAGCTGTCCGTGCTGTCTCCGGATATGTCAGCTGTCCATGCTGTCTCCGGATATGTCAGCTGTCCGTGCTGTCTCCGGATATGTCAGCTGTCCGTGCTGTCTCCGGATATGTCAGCAGTCTGTGCTGTCTCCGGATATGTCAGCTGTCCGTGCTGTCTCCGGATATGTCAGCTGTCCGTGCTGTCTCCGGATATGTCAGCTGTCCATGCTGTCTCCGGATATGTCGGCTGTCCGTGCTGTCCGGATATGTCCGGCTGTAAAGACGGGAGCGCTTACAAGTTATGTAGGGGAGAGAGGGAGAAGAAGAAAGGAGAGGGGTGAGGGTGTGAATAATAACATCATAACTCAGCAAGGTAAAGGCACAGGTCATAAAAAAAAAGATCAGAACGCAGTGAGAACCCCGCACTTGGTTAAGCCGATAAAAAGAAAAACAGGCGATACAGACACGAAGAGGAATGAAGCATTCATGCGTATGCAGATGCCTGGCCTTATCTCCCTTTTCCTGCCACCGCCTCCCCCCCTCCCCCCACCCCCCGCCTGTCGACCACCACACCTGTTCCATACATTCCCCTTCACACACACACACACACACACACACACACACATGCGCCCTCACCCGCATGCAAAAGGACAGAGTAAAGCAGCGAAAGACCGGAGAGGAGGAAGAGTGGGAAGATGGGCAAAACTCAAGTGTGCTGTCACAAGCAACACAGAAAGACTGCGTTGCACGGCAAACAGCAAACGGTAAACAGGTAATCACACGTCACCAACAACACAGACAGACTGCGTTGCACGGGAAACAGCAAACGGTAACAGGTAATCACATGTCACCAACAACACAGAAAGACTGCGTTGCACGGGAAACAGCAAACGGTAACAGGTAATCACATGTCACCAACAACACAGAAAGACTGCGTTGCACGGGAAACAGCAAACGGTAACAGGTAATCACATGTCACCAACAACACAGAAAGACTGCGTTGCACGGGGAACGGCAAACGGTGACAGGTACTCATACCAGGCGGCGGCGGGATAGAAGGATTAGGAGGAGAGAACGTGAGGGAGGGAAGAAGGAGGGCATGTATTATTATCGTTGTTTTGTTGTTGTTGTCATTATTATTATATTGCTTTTGAGCCGTCGTCGTCGTCATCATCATCATCATCATCATCATCATCATCATCATCATTATAAAACTGTTATCATCATTATTAGTCGTGTACTACTACTACTACTACTACTACTACTACTTATTATTGTGTGTTATTATTATTATTATTATTATTATTATTATTATATTAATCTACATGAAGTGCGCGCGCTTGTGTGTGTGTAGTTTTTGTCTTTGTTACTCATCGGGATACCTTCTTTGTGTAGCCTGTACACTGTATAGCAGAACTTAACTCATGGAGATACCTTCGTTGTGTAGTCTGTACACTATATGTTTTTTCTCCTGGCTGGCTCATTCTCTGTGACCTCACACACGGCTCAGTCCACTCCCTGTGCACAGCCAACCCTAATCATGTCCAGTCGCAATCACAGGACAGGCGATGTGCAAGGGGCAATCATGTCGCCGTGAGGAAACCCACCACAGGAGTCGCTGCACTGACGCATAGTCATTTTGGGTGGTGTCCAGTGGAGCCTGTTCTGATTCGGCGTCCTCGGGGACACCTAATACTATATCCCACATTATCTATCGTACCTGCTCAGTTGTGGAGCGTGAGCGACTCGGACATGAGCTTGCATCGGATATGAAGGTGGAGAGAAAATCGGCGCTTGGATCGCTACGGCAGTGTGGCATGAAGAGCCGGACATCCTCATGCTTTTCTCTCTCATCACTTATGATCAGAGAGCTAGACAGTGAGGAAGACGGTGCTACGTAGTAACCATTCTGGACAGAGACTTCATTGCAGGGCTGTATTCTTCTTTCCGTTCATAATTTGTCTCGCTGTCAACCAAGCCCGAGGGACACAGACACCTGTCGTGTAGTTCACGTTTGAGTTACACAGTCACAGAGGCATCCAACAAGTGGCTGAAAAACTCCATTCTGTGGTTCCATTTTTTTTCCAATGGAGCTGGCAGCACCCTCAAGCTGTGGTTAGGAGATGGCTGGGGCCGAGAAATCTCATAAACATGTGGGGCTTGAACGCACGACCCCTCAGCCCTTAAGTCTGCGATGTTAACCACAGCCCTACGGGCTGCTGGTAACTTTGTGACCAGTACAGCAATACAGGGAAAGCAAAACCTAAACACTGTAGATAGACTGTTCTGTCCCTAAGTGGAAGTCACCGTGCAAAGCGACCCCACACACGTTGGTGATAGTTTTAGAGGTTTGTGTTTACTTCAGAAAATGAATTTGTATTTTCACCCAGGATTTCATTCTGTACTTAGTCTTAATTTCCAGCCGTCATTTCCAATTCCTGCTTGCTTGACTTTCAGTAGCACTGGGCGGAATGATTCTGTCCCCCAGTCGCCTTTGTTTATCTGGCCATTCCCATACCATTCCAGCAGACCCATGTCACTTTTGACTCCGCAGCACACCAACGACTTTGTTTCTCTTTTTTTTTTTTTTTTTAGATAAACCCATTGACAATCCAAGAGACAAACAATAATCTCTGTCCTTATTTTCCAGGTACATTCCTTAACGCTGACTGACAGAGAAAGAAGCAGAGAGAAAGAAGCAGAGAGACCAGAATGAGACTCAGCCGGCTGCTGCGCGCCCTCCCTGTCTGCATCCTGTACCCCGCCCATTCCTGGTTCAGGGTTCCCCACGTGGTTCTACCCAGTCCGCCCAGCCACCGCTAGACAGGCTGCCTGGGATGTGTAGGGGGTGATGACCATTGTGATCTACTATGTCCATGCTTACACGAAAAGGTACGAAGACTGCTCCAGGGAGAGGGTGTGTGCGTGGGGAATGGGGTGTGTGGGGGAGGGAACACAGGGATGGGGAGATGTGGAAGGTGAGAAAAAATAGGAGTCGGGGGGAGCAGGGTGAGGGAGGGGTGGAGGATGGTTGGATGAGGTGTCCACATCGGAAATGCTTCTGGTCATTTTGTTTTGTTTAATAGTCATTGTGACGAAGAACTTTTCCCATTGGGGTGTAGTCCTCCACACCACGAAAGTGAGTGAAGAGTAAACATATATTGTAAACGGTGAACGCGCGAGCGCGCGCGCAGGTGTGGGTATGTGTGGTGTGTGTGTGAGCGCGCGCGCGCGGCGCCAGAAATTGTTGTTGTTGTTGTCTTCTTCTTCTTTTTCTTCTTGTTAACGTCTTCCCACTAAAAGTGATATCAGACGATGTGAGTGTGTGTGAGTGTGCGCACACGCATGCGTGTGTGTGTGGTGTGTGCGTGTGTGTGTGTGTGTGTGTGTGTGTGTGTGGTGTGGTGTGTGTGGTGGTGTAGATGGGGAGGGGGATGGAAGGAGTTGGAGCGGGTTGTTTGTGTGTGTGTGTGTGTGTGTATGTGTGTGTGTGTGTGTGTGTGTGTGTGTGTGTGTGTGTGTGTGTGTGTGTTTCTAGGGCCGTTTGTAACTCATCAGAAAAAGTTTATCCTTTAAATGTCCATCATCATTGCCTTTGTCAGTATTGCAGTTATTATCTTCATGATCGTTCGAGGCATAGACAAAGTCGCTCAGGCTTCTTGAGACGCACGAGGCAGTCAGGCTGCTCCCCAGCCGTCAGTTTTCAGTCAGTGTGGACCCATCACTCCAGTTCCTTTTTGGCATCCTGTTCCCCTGTGACCTCTCTCAGTTCAAAGTGGAACTTACCTGGCATCTCTTAATGTTGGAAGTCACTAAACCATGGCCCACCCAGCTCATGCCTCATCAGCAGGTCGTGGAGGTCACTTTGGGCTGTCAGAACTGTTCCCTTATGTGCTGTCTGGACATTTAGTATCTCGCGCCGGATTCGGTGTCAGTTGCATCAAATTTCTTCCCTTAGATTTCAAGAGTCAAGTTCTGCATCCTACAACAGTGCTGATACCTCATTGTTTTTCCAATCTTTCAAAGCTGAATGGATTGTACTGAAGCGTTTCCTTTTTTTTACAGTTAAGTTGGAAGTGCGTATCGCCTTGATTGTGTACGAAACTTCCAATATATGTGAGCTCCTCAGCATTTTGTATCCTGTGTCGATACATGAAGATTTGTGTACAAGAATGACGATCGACCGCTATCATCTTCTAATGTCTTTTTTTTTACGCTGATGCCGAGGCCAAGTCTGTATCGTCTGTTCTTCATAGAACTATCTTGAATTGCCTGGGTGATGTCTGCCATAGCAGCAATATCTTTTGCAAAGTCAGGGTCCAACAGATGACTGCTATCGGACCAGACAGTATCATCATCCTTTGTCTTCTGCTACACCACCCAATCAACTATCACAACAAACAGGGTTGGAGAAAGTAAGCATCCTTGACGGACACCGATGAGGACCCTGAACCATTTCTGTTGCTTTTTCATTTGTACCCAGCAACTCTAGATACGATGTAACTTTTCAGCTGCTACGCACCAGTTGATATAATATCTCACACGAAATCAGGATCTTGAAGGCGATGATGGTCTGTGAATACTATCAAAGGCTTTGATAAAGTCAATAAAGCTGATGGATAGTGCTACCTGATGCTCATGACACTTCTCTGTGATGCGTCGTATAATATATAGTGGTTCTGCGCAAATGCTCAAAACGCGGAAGTTCACAATAATAAAATAGTAAGTAATGTCCTAGTGTAACTTGCAAATGATAGTAAAATAAGACAGAGGATGGAATCTAAGCAGAAGGAGGAGCATAGATAAAGAACAATTCTTTGATATGATTTCAATAACGAAGTACCTTTTTCTGTTCTGATAGTCCTTAAGCTTCTTTGCCATTATCGTTCTTAGATTCGTCTTTTAACCCAGATTTTGCTTTATTTGCGTAGTTTTGTTTTCCTATTTAATCTGAATGTACAAGGTAACTTGTGCCGTCGGATGGGCTGTGAACAACATTATTTTACTCAACAGCTGTAGCAGCAGCATCGTCATCATCACCATCGTTTTCTTCTTCTACTTCGTCTTTTTCTCTTCCCATTTTCTCTCTTCCTTTCTTCCTCCTCTCTTTCCTTTTTCTTGTTCACGTATGAAGTATACAATGCTAAGATCGGGTGTCCCAACGAGGTTGCATGTGAGGAACTTTGAATATCATGACTCGAATGACACACTGTATTTTCCCTCCCCATACTCTTCACTTTCCCTATTCTCTTTACAAACGTGTCGGACGCCTTTTCATGCCGAACCATTTTACCAGGTACACTGGTGCGCAAGCACCGGGCCGCCCCTCAGGAAGCAGTCCGTGCGCAGGACACGCAGCGGCGGAAGCACCTCTAGCGCCGCCCAGCGGACGACAGAGGAGGACGACGCATCGTCACTGCCGCCCCTCTCCCATCACCAATTTCGACCCCCGCGTGACCCCCAAGTCCTCCCCGTCCCGCAGTCTGGCTGGAACTGTCGTGGTAAGAGGCCGTGCTGTGCCTGAAGACCCTTCTTCATTGAACGAACCTCTACATCATGAACCTAGATCATCATCCAGAGGTTTTTTTTGTTTTTGTTTTGGACCGAACTGTTCTCAGTTGAACAAACTTTTAGACAGCGAACTTAGATCGATAGTTTAGATTGTTCTTAATTGAACCGCACCTAAATTCTTTAGTCTGCTCTTAATTGAACTAACTTACAGATCACGAATCTAGATCCTCTCGATTGTAAGCTACTTAATTTTTAGACCGCAAACCTAAATCGTCTGAATACTTCCGAATGTAACAGTTTGTTGACCCACAGACTTGCATTGACTAGATAGTTCGCAAACCTAGATCGTCTAAATACTTCAAATTCTAAGAAATTCGTTTCATCGCCAACTTAGATCATTTAGTTCACGACCAGCACACGGCGATTCCAGCTTCACGGAGGGAAGAGGAATTCGCTCAACATGCTTTGGGAACTGTTTGGGTTTCCGCGAGGAGGAGTAGTCTGTTGAAAACTCTCCTGTCATGGACAACAGTTGGTGTCTAGTTGACTCAAACTTTCACTCGTGATTAGTGACTCTTTTATTCCCTTGATACTGACGTTCACATTACCTTCAACATGAATCAATTAAAATGGTGACCAACATGTAGAACGCTGATACCGAGTTCGTATCCTCTTCAAATCAATTCCAAGCTGGCCAAACCTCATGACCAGGCACAGTCACCTAGCACAACAATCGAAGAGCTGCAGGCTGGACTTTTCAGGCCATGGGGATGTGTCCTCTCCCCATAAGGAAAGATCCTTCAAACGCCGTCGCCAGATGGTAGTGTGGGCGCACAAGTAGGTGATAGGCGGGTTAACTGAGTCAGAAGCCAGGAAATCGCCGTAAGGTAGTTTGTGGGATAAGGACAGCCTTAGTGGGCCCTCTGCACCATATGCTTAAACGGATGTTTGTCTGTAGGGGGGCACTTTTCAAACCCCGACCTCAAAAATAGGGTGTGTGTCAAACAGATGTGCACTTTGTTAGATTAATTCATAAATAAAGGCTGAATACCTGGAATACTAAAATATTCTCATGGTATTAGTTGTGTCTGCGGAGAAAAACATTTCCGTACGTCATCTTTTGTTTGAATGCTCAGTGTTGACCTCGCTCTATCAGGAGGAAGGTATTGAGATGAATAACTTTGATAATGTCAATACTGTCTTATATGGTTCATGTGTTGCTGAAATTGCCATGGTTATTTCACAGTCACAGGTTGCAAAATTTTTATAAAGATCGCAACTTTTGTGTACCATTAGGGTATTTCACTTATGTAAATATGCATATATCAGATGTGGGTTTGAAAGAACTAGATAAGTTGAGTGAGTATAAAAAGGTTGGGGATTTTTTTTAAACAAGTGTCTAATATCATCTGGCGATGAAAAAACCATTAAACAAACCTCTGAAACTGAACTGATCAAACAGATGTTTGTCTTTACAGGGAGACTGTTCAAACCCCGATCTCAAAAGCAGGTTTTTGTGTCAAACACACAGACGGTTGTGGTTGAAAACCTTACTTCTTTGATGGAAGGGACAGGGGAAGGAAGAGGAGGGGAGGGGAATATAGTAAGATTAAAAACAACCATCATAATACTTTCCTTGGAGACGTTTTAAGATTTAAAGTTGTTGAACTCACGAAAGATATAGATCAAAGCAGCCTGAATTAAAGCGAAAGCAAGAGCCCCAATGTTGTTATTGTTATTCAGATTTACGGCTGAAACAATGAAAGGTGCAGAAAATTCACGAAGCTGAATTTGAATGATTAAGTAAGCCCTATGTTGATGAAACCAGTGTGTATGAAGTACAGGTGAACTCCATTGTGTCGATCAGTTGAGGTCAGGAGATCGGTCTGTGAAAAAAACAATCTAGATTGCGGCACTGTTGTTAGACATCCTATTAATGACGGAGTGGCAGAAACATAACAAGAGTAACTACTACCACGCCAGTGGCAATAACCTTTATGAAAGAGGGCGGGTTCCGTGAGAATGAAACCGACCAACGCCATTCGTTTGATGTGATGAAAGCAACGAATGCAGCGTAACTTACATCATATGCAGCTGTTACAGTACTGTTGTTGGTTCCTGTAGAATTATTCAGCATCTAACATTGCTTTTACAGTCCGCTGGCTGCACGAAGATGAAATACTGAGAAGATGAAATACTGAGAAGGTGAAATGTTGAGAGGATGAAATATTGAGGAGATAAAATATTGACGTTTCCAGCGAAAGCTCAAGAATTATGTTGGAAA
>JADBJO010019467.1:0-7500 GCA_016801955.1 Conus betulinus | reverse complement strand
TGATTGTTTCTCCTCAGTGACCGCGGAAAGTGGTAAATTGACCTTTCTGCCTTTTCGGTTTTAAGAAGAATGCTATCCCAGAAAAAGTCTGGTGTGCAATACCGTAGTATGTTTGTTGAGTTTTCAAAAAACCAAGCAAAGTACCACCTAAGAAGCAAAAGAAAATCATGAAAGAGCAAAACAAACTACATTTTCTTGTGAAAAGTAGAAAAAGATAAAAAGATAACCTCTGAAGACACAAGTGCTGAGCGCCAGTTCTTGGAATGAATCCGCAAGGGACTAAATTACAATAGACTAATAAATTCCAAGGATGAGTACCGAGCACCATTCTAGCAACTTAGAGAGCAGCTTGGTGTTGTAATGACTGCAAGAAATATTCCATTATAAACAAAGATTGCTCTTACGTCTTAGATTGAAGAATATATATTCGTTTTTGTCCATTTAATAGATTTACTTTATGTGCTGCTCCAACTTCCTGAAAAATACCACAGTGTGTGTGTGTGTGTGGGGGGGGGGGGGGGGGGGGGGGGGGGGGGAGAGGGGGGGGAGGAGGGAAGGGAAGGGGGAGAGAGAGAGAGAGAGAGGGCCTGTTAACCCCAGGCTACGTCACAAAAGTCAGTGTAGAGTGCAGCCTTGTCGTGCCGCCTCTGACCAGAATGGAACCCCTCAGTGTCATCATCGTCATCCTCATGAAAAAGCACGACAACAATCTCAAATTCTGTGGCCTTTCATGCTCTGCACACATGGTGACCTCACCTCCGGAGAGATACCGAACATGCGCCAGCAATATGAACGGCGCTGGTTGGAACTGAACCAACGACCACCCAGACAGGAATCTGCGACGCTAACCATTGCGCCATGGCGGCTGGGATTTAAAGCTTTTAGCTTTTCATTTCTGTTTTATTTATACACTTTTTTTTATTTTAAATCCGCGTGTCGGTCTACGTAATTGACTGAATTCTGTCAATGCACGCCATTGGTCCTGATCAGTAGGGCTGTTCACCTGTCGAGGGGCTTTCACACCAACCATCCAGTTTATCTTGTAGCTGACACTGAAAAATGGACACTTTTTTGGTTCTCGAATGCAACCCTGCTCAGGTGTCCTGAAGACTTGCGGGCATTAGGACTAATCGGGGAGGGGATGGATGGTAGAGAGAGAGAGAGAGAGAGAGAGAGAGAGAGAGAGAGAGAGAGAGAGAGAGAGAGAGAGAGAGAGAGAGGAGCAGGGGCGTTTGGGGAGAGGTTAGGAGTGATGTTAAAATGCTCTCCACAGTTTCATTTGCAGTTTCATCAAGGAGGTGTCACTGCGTGCGGACTGATCCATATAGGCTACATCACATCCGTTAAGAGTTAACACTACACTGCGCATGATTTAAAGCTGATAAAGGATAAAGGAAAATTTAAGAAGAGATGAGAGAATTTAAGTGTGTGTGTGTGTGTGTTGTGTGTGTGTGTGGGGTGGGGGGGGGGGTGGGGGGGGGGGCACGGGCTTTTGTGTGTTTGCCAGTGTATGCGGTGCCCGTGTGCATGTGTGTGTGTGTGTGTGTGTGTGTGTGTGGTGTGTGTGTGTGTGTGTGTGTTTGCAGATGTGCATGTGTATGTGCTTTTGGGGCTTGCGTAAGTGCTACTGCATGTGCATGTGTGTGCGCCCTGAGTATATGTACGTAGACGCAGGTGTGCGAGTCACGAGACGATGTGCACAGTGTTTACAGCATGATAGCTAAATGAACTGATAACTGAAACAAAAGGTTCTACTGACGTACGTATTAGCCCAACACGCTGGTCAGACATTGGGTCCCTGCGTGTCATTGTTTGCAACGCGCGCGCGCGCACGCGTATGTGTGTGTGTGTGTGTGTGTGTGTGTGTGTGTGTGTGTGTGTGTGTGTGTGTTGGCGCGCGCGCGCGCACCTGTATATGTATGTATGTGCGTGTGCAACCATGTGCATGTGTGTGCGTCATCATCATCACTATTTCTTTAGTCAGGACCACCACTACCACTTCCACACCACCATGGACCATTACCAAACTAGATCAGATCAGATCAAATGTGCACATCAGATCATGCGGTCTAAAGGTCCAAGGTGTACAATGAATGGAATCGACTACCAGTTTGGGTCGTTATCCGAATGGTAACATTCTACCCGCCTCCAGTTACAGACGTGTTCGACAGCGTGTCGGAGAAAAACGTCGCATATTCGTATGTCATAGACTCCCTTCTTACCTAATTTGAAGACTCCCAGACATAGCCTGAAGGCGATATTTTCATCTGAGAAAAAAAAAAAGGTAATGTACAACGGGTTCGTCTAAGAGGAATGCCCATCCGTTGTGATGTACTATGAAGCTAACACGACTGTCTTCGATGTGTGTATGTGTGTGTGTGTGTGTGTGTGTGTGTGTGTAAGTTTATGCTTGTATTTATGCTTTATGAGGAAAAAAGAATCATGACCCCATTCTATTCTACATAGATCCAAGCATATTTTTTCACGTTCATACGTTCTAAATAATTGCTTTTAAAACGGTCAGTGCTTCACAAGAACATTTCTGAAAGACAGTTTTTAAAAGGTCAAAAAAAGAACAAACAGTCGGCGGCAAGCATTCATTTCGCCTTTGTAATTAAACGTCTTTGGTCTGATTCAGTTTAAAAATGAAAAGCAGACAAGCATTTGATGTTCTTGTCGCCTTATTTCTGGAGTTTGCCGTGCGCGCACGCGCGCGCGTATCTGTGTGTGTGTGTGTGTGTGTGTGTGTGTGTGTGTGTGTGTGTGTGTTTGTGCTCGCGCGCACGTTTGTGTGTGTGTTGTGTGTGTGCCTCACTCCCTCTCCCTCTCTTCTCTCTCTCTCCTCCTCCCCTCCCCCCCCCCCCCCCCCCTCTCTCTCACACAGTTTGTGCAGTCAGAGAATCTCTTGCCACCCTCCAATAAAGATTCATAGATAAAATCCAAGACATAATTTTAGTCATAAAATAAAATAGTCGTAGTTCCGCTGGTAACAGTATTGTTGGTGCTGGTGTGCGCTATCGCCTCCGCGGTTCAGTGGTAAGCGTTGGGACTTGCGAGCGGGGAGATTGTAGGTTCGATACTCATCAGAGGCATATGTGGGCTTTTCCAGACCCTAAACGGCTTCTATCTAGAGTTGAAATTTGCTGTTGGGTTAAGTGGAAGACAGGGGCCACACAATGGAGTTTATCCCTTAATGGAGGCCCTCCTAAAGTACTGCTCAAATGTGTTGACCAACACTACAGGTGTCTGTATCTCCCAGGGTCTGGGTTGGCAGCGCGATATATCATGAATGGGAGCACACTCTTGAGCCCTCTGTTGTGTGATCTCTGACCAGAATGGAGTTCTCTAGGATTATCTGCGTTGATCAGCGCTGAAGAAAAAAAAGAAATGACTGAAAAGAAAAACAGATATCTGACAGAACAGCCACCGGGAATCAGAATGATAATTTAACCCCCTTCTCTCCCTCTCCCTCCTTTTCACCCCCTTCCTCACTCTCCTCCTTGTCTCTTTCTCTCCCAGTTCCTCCGGGTTCGTTTGATTGACGTCAGCGTGAATGCTGCTTTTGAAAACATATTACCAGACGTCGACGGGGCTTCTGGAATGGAAAGACGTTTCACGCAATGCATGCAACACACATCTCTCTCTCTCTCTCTCTCCCTCTCTCTCTCTCTCTCTCTTCTCTCTCTCTCTCTCTCTCTCTCTCTCCTCCTCTCCTCTCTCTCTCTCGTGCATTCTGCTCTCTTTCTTTAGTGTGTGTGTGCTCTAGAGACAGAGTATGTGTAGAGCCCACAGACAGAGAGACAGAGAGAGGCCCACAGAGAGAGAGAGAGAGAGAGAGAGAAATCGTGAGAGAGAGAGCCAGAGAGAGCAAAAGACAAAGACGAACCGAGACACAGAAGGAAGAAAGGGAGACGCATGTACATATAAGGACAAAGATTTCGCCTTCTCTTAGATTCTGTTAACAAAGTATTAGCGAACTTCGAATGGCGTCGATTAGACTGGTCTATAAATAATTCTGTACGTGGGCTTCTAATGATCCTTTCCAATTTCATTTCAGTTTATGGCTTATTGTGGTACAGCCGACTGCCAAAGCCATTTCTGGGCAAAAGTTGTGTTTTATATGAAAGAGAAATGAATTTTTATTGATATAAATCTTGTTTGTTTATTTCATTTCATTTCATATTGGGAAGGGGGTGAACTTAAGTTCAATAGACAAACGCAAATTATACGTTAGCCAGGAGAAGGGAATCTTCATTCAAATTCTCACAATCCACCCCTGATTGATAAGGTCATCGAAGAACAACGTACATTCAATGTTTCACAATGCAGCCCTGAAAATAGCTTGTGTAATCGGCTGGATTACAGTATCACGGAAACAGAAATTCCCACAAGGAACAAATGAAGGGAAAATATTAATTTGTTTAAGGTAAAAAGAGGAAAGGAAAGACAAAGAAACAGACAGACAATGGGTTTTCAGATCAAACAGTTCACGGCAAGGACTTGTGGAAACTCTGTCGTAACATGTGGACATGCAGATACCAACACTACAGCGGATGGCTGGAAACCAAGCTTTTTGTTATACCAAATTATGCACTGGTGTCGATGGAGGCAGTCAGTTTTGGAGTGGGCGTGGGTGAGAGAATAAACACACACATACACACCACACGCCACACACACACACACACACACACACACACACACACACACCACACACACCACACACACACCACACACACAAACACTCACACACACACGACACGCACGCGCACGCAACACACACACACACACACACACACACACACACACACACACACACACACACACACCACACAAGCGCGCGCGCACGCACACATACATACACATGCATGTGTATGCATGCAATGCACACGCGCGTACACAGCAACATATCACGTGCATGTATGCATGCGTAACACACACACGCGTGCGTACACACACACACACACACACACACAGACACACACGCACGCATGCACGCACGCACGCACGCACGCGCGCGCGCGCGCTAGCTGTAGTAGAGATTTATTAAATGTACGCATTTTCAAAGTAATCGAACAATATCCCTACCACAAAGACATGATGTGACAAGACTGCAATACTGTTTAATGGAGAATACTCGACTAAGTTCAAATGTAGGAACCCTCGGAAGAGAACTGATCAGCAGCACTGAGTAAGCTGATATAGCAATATGATGGGCATTCATGGAATCACGGTGCCAGATCACGGTTATCTTAAAAGGTTAAACTGTGAACGAAAAATCGTTTTTTCACACACACACCCCTCCCCCTCCCCTCTCCTCCCGACCTCAACAGAATCCTCGCGAAAGTACAGTGCTGTCTCGGCCAAAGTCCACTCGGCCAAAAACAGAAAACCATCCAACGAAACTACATGTCCCTTCTCCACTCCGTTCTTCCCCTGTATACCATGCGCAGTGTGTGAATGCGTCTTCAGCCCTTTGGACGGACGAATGGTCAGAAAAAAGTATCGACCCGTGTGCAAGCAGCCTAATCCTGACGTTGATGCTGTAACTGGCGAGTCAGTGGGGCACGTGACGTGTCGCGTGACTGTCACTTGTATTTCCTGTGGCTTATTACCACTGCACGCCGCGCGCCCTGTCTTCAGTGCTGAACCTGTCCTGTCCGCCCCCCCCCCCCCCCCCCCCCCCCCCCCCCCCCCCGTGTGGCTTCTGGCGTTTCTTTCAGTACACATTATACTCCTGTCTTCTGGGACTTCGTTGCCAATAGTTTCCTCTTCATCTCTCTCTCTCTCTCTCTCTCTCTCATCCTCTCTCTCTCTCCCATCTCTCTCTCTCTCTCTCTCTCTCTCTCTCTCGCAACTTAAGGCAACAATATATTTCTGCAATTTTTTCATAAATTCCAAATTGTTTTGACTTAGTTTACTTTTGGCATGTAAACACGAAAGACCCATCAGAAACCTCAATTTTTCTTGTATAAGGTGTTTCAGCTGCGTCAAGTTCCAATCTCGTACAACACTCTCTTTAGCCTTATAATTTGTGATATTACAAAAAACCTTGTGTCAAATGATTGTTCAATTATTCCCCATTATGAGGGTTAATGGCCTATATATGATTAAAACATATGAATCTCTCTCTCTCTCTCTCTCTCTCCTCTCTCTCTCCTCTCTCTCTCTCTCTCTCTCTCTCTCTCTCTCTCTCTTAGATATTCGTCTAATACCCTTCTTTTCATTTCTGTTGTTTTTTTTTTTTCCCCCTTGTAACTTTTGATTCATTTACTTTCTTTTATACTAAATATCCTTCATTTTTTCTCGCGCTGCAATTTATTTATTTGTTTATGTATGTATGTGTGTGTGTTTATTTATTCATTTATTTGTTCATCTATTTTTAAACAATGTTAGTAGAAGTCTGCAAAGTCAGCTGTGTTGTAGTAAACAAGTCACTCCAGGGGGTTTACGAAGAAACTCACAAAGCAGGGTGCATAACAACGTACATGTCATACATAACGCGAAAGAGACAACTGAAATTTCAACTATGCGGTCACACAATTAAGGGGCATAAACAGTGCAGCAGTTGATCCTCCCCAGAGCGCTGGTTACAGGAGAACAGCAACGTTTACTGAGAGGCACTGGGGGAGGAACTGCTTCGTGCATCTTCAATTGCTTGTCATTTGTGACATCGACAGGACTTCAGTTGTCGATCCGTTGTGTAACGTGCATTATATAACGTTGGGTTGCTGTCTGTCTCGTCTGTTTATTTGCTTTTTTTTATCTTTATATGGTAGTTGCTGTTGATGATGTTGTCATTTATGACGACACGTCTATTTATTGCTTTCTTATTCATACTAGTTTCTGTTGATGTTGTTGTGATTTATGAGAACACGTCTGTTTATTGCTTTTCTTACTCTAGTTCTGTTGATGTTGTTGTCATTCATGGGGGACGGAACAGCTCAGCTAGAAGAGCATCGGACTCGTAATTCTAAGTGATCCCAGGATCACGGTTTCGAATCTCCATCGGACCGTTTCGGCACTCGAGAGGGAGAGGGCTTGAAGGGGGGGGGGGGGGGGGGGGGGGGGAGGGGGGGTGGGGGGGGATCCAGTGGGTGGTACCGGGGTTGGGGGGCACGGGTTTGACTCCATTTCCTTAACAGTCTTTCGACAGAGACTGATGATTAAAGCCAGGAGTCCGGGTATGAACGCGCACATAGCATCTTGTGCACGCGAAAAATCCCATCACCAACTTAGGCCAGTTTTGACCGTTAGGTTGGTATAGGTATCTCCAAACCACGTCGCACCCTTTTGTGAAAAATCGGAGGAACGAGTGGAAGTCATGAGGACTGATAGTCGATAATGATGCCGGAAACGCTTGACTTTGATGACCCATCAGTACGCCAGCAACAGAGCATTTTCCCGTACGGCGCTACACAGTTAAGACGTGCAGCCCGCGGAGAGAGCGTGGTCCCATTTAAAGCAGAGCGTTTGGGTGCGATGGTCTCTAATGGGAGGATA
>JADBJO010019466.1:0-33220 GCA_016801955.1 Conus betulinus | reverse complement strand
GTCAGACCATAGCATTAAACGGCTGTCAGTCAGCTCTGTCAGGCCGAAGTTTTGTGGCAATGCAGCAGCATAAGATAGTCACGTGACGCCCCCCCTACTTCCGATTACGGAAGATGCCGAAGATCGTGTACCGTCCGTCATTCTACTTCGGCCTGTCGCCCAAGCAAGATAAGTCTTGTGCTCTGTCTCTCGCCTATACTTTGCCTTTGTGTAAAGATTGCTGTGTTTGCACTCTGTACTCATTTATCTGTGGCTTCGCTTATATCTTGACGTGTGTGAGGTTATCGGATGGGCTAGCATTCTAACCTTATTCGCTGAAATTTTCTCGCGATCGTGGTGCTCCCGGTTCTTGTCTATTTGCGTAACCGGTTCGAGGTTGATCGGCATTTTCCATCGCCACGTCCCTCGCGTTTTCCTCTCGGCCTCCCTTTGTCCATCGGCCTTGCATTCTCACTCGCCTTTACGGCCTTTTGCCCCCTAAATTTCCGATTTCTCTATCTCGCCGTTACTTGTATCACGATTCCACTATCTCATCTGCGACGATCGCGGGTCGGTTTCGTCGCCATCTTGTTTTTTGCGCCAGTCTCCATTCCTTGTCGCACCAGCTTTCTAGCCCGCGCAATTACACGTGTTTGTCGTTCGGAAATTGCTTCCTACATTTGTTTACACCCCTCCCATTCATTGCCACTTTCGATCGGCGTCGTGTGCGTGGCGATCGCATCGCCCTTCGGCATTGCTGTTACACGTGGCGTTACTCAGCACTTTTGGTTCACGCCACTGTCGTTGCCCACGCACGGTTTCGTTCATCGCTACTGCGTTTCTGTCACTGTGCGAGCTTGTTTACTTTTATATTTCCATTGTGTTATATTGCTATTGTGTGCGCACGGTCGATCGACCTGTATACCCTCCTCGATCGACCGTCGTGTTTACGATCGTGTGCTCCGGTTTTCACAACCTCCCGCGCGACGATCGTGAGCCGGTCTCGTCGCCATCTTGTTTTGCGCGCCGGTCTCCCTCTCTTGTGCACCAACTTCTAACCCTCGGTATTTTACGTGGTTTTTTTTCGCCCTGAATTTGCTTCCTCAATTGGTTTGCACCCCTTTCTTTCAGTTGTCACAATTCTCGCTCGCCTTCGTGTCCTTAACGATCGCGATCGACCGGCGTCATTGTATTTACACGTGGCGTTACTCAGCACTTTGGGCCCACGCCACGGTCGCTTCTCACGCACTGTTTCGCTCATTTCTGCTGCGCTTTGTGTCCCTGTACGGACTTGTTTACCTGTATATTCCATTGTGTGCGTTGTTTTTACATTTTTTATTTTATTGTGTGCGCACGATCGATCGGTCGACTTGGTTATCCTCCTCGATCGACCGTCGTGTCTCCCGTTTACGATCGTGTGCTCCGGTTTCGCTCGGCGCCATCGCCCAATATGGTGAAGGACTCGGCTGGGTCGAGCAATAACTCTGACGTTCAGAGTTCGCTCACATTCCCGGAGGACCCACGAGTTGGTTCCAACCCCGAGCGAACCGTCCTCTCCTTGGGAGAACGGCCGGCCGCGGTAGACGGAGACGTCCCTCCCGCGGAGGGGACGCGGGAGTCTCCCTCCTCTACCCGACCGACGGACGCACGACCGTTGCGTTCGAAAGCTAGAAGGCAACCGGCTGCGATTTCTAAGTGCCTTTCGTTCAACCTGCCCAGGAAATCTAAGGGCAAGGCCCCCCTTAAGGGACCCCGTCTAGCCAAGAAATCCGAGCGGGATTCCGCTTCTCCCCCAGCCACCCCCTGCCTTCTAGCTTTCCTGCGCATAGTCAGACATCCACTTACTATGCCGAGTCACGCGACCCCCGGCCCCCGGGGACCTTTGCCGGGGCCGCGGACAGGCACGGGTGACGGCCTTGGGCTGGAACCCCCACCCGTCACTCGCACTTATGGGACGCGCGGGTCCACTTCTTCCCCCCATCCGGACTCGCCGTCTCACGACGCTCTCCCCCCCCGTGCACAGGTGCAGCCAACACCCCTGCACGAGGAGCGTCCCATTTATCTCCGGACGCAGTTTTATGGCCACGTCTTGGCACGACCATGCACATGTCCATAACTCTGGGCGTATGGGAACACCGAGTGCATCCACCGGTTGTGAACATACACAAGACGGCCGACCAACCCCGCTCGCCCGTCGCAGGTTCCCCTAGGGTTCAGACGTTCGGGGTCCGACCTACTCGGCCCCCATTTGGGCAACGTCCTCGGTCCCGTTCCTCCGGGGGGAGGATCTACCAGCGGGACCACGGGTAACCTGTCCCATTCCACTGGGACCCGGCACGCTCCCGGGGGGAAACCACATACCAGGGTCGATTACTATTCCCCCCCTGCTGCCCAAGGTTACCCCGGTCCCCGGCGAGTCCCTGCACAGTACTCTGGGCCGCCACAGCCCGCTTATCTCCCCCGGGGACCAGTGGCTCTATGCCCCCGAGAGGGACCAGTGGCTCAATACACACACCCAACCTGAACAACAATTTGGTCGATTGTGGCACCCAACCTCGCAGACTTGGGTCGACCTGGGTCTCCCACCTCGGGCGCTGTCCGATCGGCAGTCCGGGCTCTCCCACCCCAGCCCGTCTGCCGAGCATAGAGCCACGAGGGTCCCGCCATCCCCCCCCCCCCCCACACCACCCTACCAGGGCGGGACCCTCGCGCACCCGCGCAGTTGCCCCCCTGAGGAAGACCTCCCTTCCCAGGAACTTGACTCCCCACAGCCTGAGGACGACTACGATGAGGACTTCTTCTCATCCCTTTATGACATCCACACCATTGAACGGTTTCGACCGGACTTCGTGTCGAGGGACGCCCTCCCTCTGCCGATCTTGGCCTTCCCTGAGATCGTTGGGCTGCCCCCAGCCCAATACTCCCAGACTCAGAATTGTCGCACCTCAGTCACTCACTTCGCTGTGGGAGAGTCCGGCAAAACGCGCCAGGGGTGCAGACGCCGTCCCCACGCCGGGTCAAGACCTGCCCCCGGCACCCAATGCGGCCCCCTTCGGCGCCCTACTTGGGACCCACAGGAAGCACCCCAGTTGCCTCCCTCTTTGCCGACAATCCGGTTACCAGGGAGTGGGCCATCTCCCATCAGAGATTGTCGCCTGATACCCAACCGGGCCCCCCTACTTCGGCCACCATCCCCTTTAAGCGCTAAAGGACTGGGACCGAGTAGCCCGGATGGGCATCTTACACACCACTGCAGGGCATGCCTACCTTAGCATGCTCTTGCAGAGGGCGGAGGTACTCTGGCCTGGGGATGACGGCGCCGTCCCAGTGCCTTCGGATACAAACTCCGAACCACACCAGACGAACCTCGCTTATTCAGCGACCCCTTTATGCGACACCTAGTTAACAGGATATCGCATCACTTGGCGGCTGCGGCGGACAGCGCAGCAACAAGCCATTTTAATTGTCTGCTAGTGGCTAGAGACGCGGTGCTTGCACGCTCCTCACTCTCCCCGGCACTCAGGGCATCCCTACGATGTGTCCCGGGCCAGGATCACTCGCTCTTTGGCGAGCACTCCACCTCGGCTATGTCTCTCTCGCTCGAGGAACGCAAGCAGGCGGCGTCCTTTTTGCCCCCCGGCCTCAGCCACGCCTTTCCAGGCCCCCCAAGCGGCCACTTAACTCACAGAGGCCTAAACCTAAACCTCGCCAAAATTTTTGGTTTGGCCAGCAAGCACGGCCCCGCCGGTGACTGGAGGACACTCCCGTAGTGCGCATGGAGCTGGCCCAACCTGCCCAGCAAGGCACCGGCCCACTCTTCCCCTTCCCCCATCTGGACCATCGGCTCCCCTGGCGGCAACCTCTCCCGGCCGCCTGCCAGTGGCGACGTATGGGCCTCAGCCCCTGGGTAGTGTCGGTTCTTCAGGACGGGTTTCGCCTACCGTGGGCTCACCGTCGTCCTCCCCTCATGCGCTCTCCTCCTCCGTCCCCCCAGCGACCCCCCCACCTGCCCAGGCGGACGCCCTTCGCCTGGAAGTCCTCGAACTCCTCAGAAAGGGGCCATCACCGAAGTTTTCCAGCCCAACCCCGGGTTTACTCCCACCTGTTCGTGATCCCCAAACCTTCGGTGGGATGGAGGCCCATCCTTGACCTTTCTCCCCTCAACAAGTTCCTCAGACATACCTAGTTCAGATGGACACGCCCTCCCAGATCAGAGACTCATCCATCACGTAGATTGGGCTACCTCCATAGATCTGAAAGATGCGTACTTCCAGATCCTTATTCACCCGGCGCGCACAGACGTTACCTCCGGTTTGTCTGGCAAGCTCGAGTGTTCCCAGTTCAAAGCTCTCCCCTTTGGCCTCTCCCTGGCACCCTTCCTCTTCACGAAGGCGTTCCGATCTCTCTCCCAACACAGTCCCTCGAACTATACACAGACGCCTCCAACTCGGGCTGGGGGGCCCACTTGGGGGACAGTCATGCCTCGGGGATGTGGGACGCACAGATGGCTCGCCTCCACATCAACATATTAGAATTGGAAGCGGTCAGGCTGGCCCTCCTCCACTTCCAACATCTATCTCTCACCGACTGGTTCTCCTCCTCACGGACAACACGTCGGTAGCCCATTACATCAACAAAGGGGGGGGGGGGGGGGCTCACTCCATCGCCTCTCTCTACGGACAGAGGCCCTCCTTCGCTGGTGCCACGCACGGGGAGCCACCCTCCGTGCGAGACACAGCGCGGGACACGCAACATCCTGGCAGACACTCTCAGCCGGTCAGGGACCCTTCTGCACACAGAGTGGACCCTGAACAAGCTGACACTAACCACCGTCTGGGAACACTGGTTCAAGCCCATGGTCGACCTATTTGCGACCCGGTACAACCATCGACTCCCCATGTATGTCTCTCCACTCCCGGACCCCCGAGCGTACGCGGTCGATGCGCTCTCCTCCCCTGGACGGGACTCCTCGCCTACGCCTTTCCCCCCTTCCCCATACTTCACAAAGTGATCAGGAAGGCCAGGCTGGAGAGACCCAAACTCATCCTCATAACCCCGTGGTGGCCGACTCAGTTGTGGTTCCCGGACCTCAGGTCCCTCACTCACGTTCCCCCTCTCCAGCTAGCCCCTTGGTGGGACTTACTCAGACAACCTCGCTCGGGCCTCCCTCACTCCAATCCCCAGATGCTTCGCCTACACGCTTGGCTTCTATGCCAGCCAAATTGCGACCACCGCGATGAGAGAGATGGGTCACGTGGTGCACGGCTAACTCGGTCCCCTACCTCCTCCCCTCCAACATCCACCATAGGCAAGTTCCTATCCCACCAGATAGGCAATTTCCTATCCTATCCCACCTTTCATCCTCTCGAAAGCTCTCTGCTAGTTCCATTCGGGGCTACAGATCGGCCGTAGGCACCACCATCTGACAGCTGGGCGGCCCATCATTCGACAATAACTTTCTCCTTAGAGAACTATCGGGGGGGGGTGGCCCTACGGGAAGCTCAGTCCCCTAGGCGCGCTCCCATGTGGGACCTCTTTCTGGTTCTTGACTCCCTCAGAAACCCCCCTTTCGAGCCCCTCCGTGCTATTCCCTTTGTCATTCTCCCCTTCAAGACCACCTTCCTTCTCTCCCTGGCCTCAGCCAGGAGGCGAAGTGGGATTCAGGTCCTCAGTTGTGACCCTCGGGACATCGCCTTTCTCAGAGACGGATCGGTCTCGCTTAAGTTCCTGCCTGAGTTCTTAGCGAAGAACCAGGAACCGGGCACGACCTCTCTCCTTCCCTGGTTATCCGCTCCCTAGCGGATATCTTAGGCAGCGAAGGCAGCGGGGACATGGACCTATGACCCTCTAGGTGCCTCAGATACTACTGGAGCGTTTCCCACCCCAGGCGTTCCTCTCAGAGAAGCCTCCTTATTTCCATCAACCCCAACAACAAGAAAGACATCTCGGCGGGCTCGATTTCTAGGTGGCTATTCTATACTATCAAATCTGCCTATGCCCAGGCCCACAAAGACCTCCCAGCCCTTTCCCCTCGAGCCCACGAGGTCAGAGCGTTGGCCATGTCCACAGCGTTCCAGCACTCTGTCCCCGTGTGCCATCTCCTGGAGGCAGCCTACTGGCGTTCGGAGAACCCTTTCATAAACTTTTATCTAAGGGACATCCGCATGACCAGGGCTGATGGTTCTAAGGGGTTTTCATTTGTGGCGGCCAATGCAGCCATAACAGTTAACCCAGGAACCATTAGGGCGCTCGGCCCTCCTCCTATTCCTTTAAATTCTGCTATGGTCTGACATGGTATAGTATACGACGCCAAAATGGGGAGTTTGTATTATACTCCCTGTTTGGCTAAGTATACTTACCATGTCAGACTCTAATGCCCGCCCTACCTTCCCCGCTAGCGCCAAGTTCCCCTGGGGTTGCCTTGCGCGCAGGCCTCGTTGAATGACGGACAGTACACGATCTTCGGCATCTTCCGTAATCGGAAGTAGGGTGGGCGTCACGTGACTATCTTATGCCTGCATTTGCCACAAAACTTCGGCCTGACAGAGCTGACTGACAGCCGTTTAATGGTGTTTGTGCCCCATCCTCCATGTCAGGTCAGTGTTTGTGCTCCATATCAGTTCAGTGTTTGTGCCCATGTCAGCTCAGTGTTTGTGCCCCATGTCAGATCAGTGTTTTTGCCCCACCCATGCCGGTTCAGTGTTTGTGCTCAATGTCAGGTCAGTGTTTATGTTCCATATCAGTTCAGTGTTTGTGCTCCATGTCAGGTCAGTGTTTGTGCTCCATATCAGTTCAGTGTTTGTGCCCCATGTCAGGCCAGTGTTTGTGCCCCATGTTGGTTCAGTGTTTGTTCCCCATGTCGATTCAGTGTTTGTGCCCCATGTCAATTCAGTGTTTGTGCCCCATATCAGTGTTTGTGCTCCATGTCAGGTCAGTGTTTGTGCCCCATGTCGGTTCAGTGTTTGTCAGGTCAGTGTTTGTGCTCCATGTCAGGTCAGTGTTTGTGCCCCATGTCAGGTCAGTGTTTGTGCCCCATGTCGGTTCAGTGTTTGTGCTCCATGTCAGGTCAGTGTTGGTGCCTCATGTAGGTTCAGTGTTTGTGCCCCATGTCAGGTCAGTGTTTGTTCCCTATGTCAGTTCAGTGTTTGTGCTCCATGTCAGGTCAGTGTTTGTTTCCCCATGTCAGTTCAGTATTTGTGCTCACTGTGATTTCAGTTCTGGAAGACCTGCTTCAGGTGTCGCGTGTTCACTACTCCGCCCTGTTGTCCCTTGTGAAGAGTCAGCAGCTGCCTGTCTACCAGCAGAAGACGGAGGGAGGAGAGGGCCCTGAGGGCAGTGGTGGCAAGCGCAGGGCCTACTCCGTGAGTCGGGACCGCTACCCCAGTGGGGACCAGCAGCGGCAGCAGTGGAGTCAGCCCCCAGGCATGACTGTGCAGAGCACTCAGGGGGTGTACACACAGCAGGGGTCGGCACGGCAGGGTTTCCCTGGGTACGGCTTCACCCCTGCTCCCAGTCTTTTCTAGGTAGGGAGGTGTGACTGACCTCTGCCTGGGTACAGCTTCACTCCCACTCCCAGTCTGTTCTAGGTAGGGAGGTGTGACCGACCCTTCCTGGGTACAGCTTCACTCCTGCTCCCAGTCTGTTCTAGGTAGGGAGGTGAACGACCTTTCCCTGGGTAAGGCTTCACTCCTGCTCCCAGTCTGTTTTAGGTAGGGAGGTGTGACCGACCTTTCCTGGGTATGGCTTCACTCCTGCTCCCAGTCTGTTCTAGGTAGGGAGGTGTGACCGACCTTTCCTGGGTACGGCTTCACTCCTGCTCCCAGTCTGTTCTAGGTAGGGAGGTGTGACCGACCTTTCCTGGGTACGGCTTCACTCCTGCTCCCAGTCTGTTCTAGGTAGGGAGGTGTGACCGACCTTTCCTGGGTACGGCTTCACTCCTGCTCCCAGTCTGTTCTAGGTAGGGAGGTGTGACCGACCTTTCCTGGGTACGGCTTCACTCCTGCTCCCAGTCTGTTCTAGGTAGGGAGGTGTGACCGACCTTCCTTGGGTACAGCTTCACCCCCGCTTTCAATCTGTTCTAGGTAGGGAGGTGTGACCGACCTTCCTGGGTACGGCTTCACTCCTGCTCCCAGTCTGTTCTAGGTAGGGAGGTGTGACTGACCTTTCCTTGGGTACAGCTTCACCCCCGCTTTCAATCTGTTCTAGGTAGGGAGGTGTAACCAGCCTTTCTTGACAGTCTAGTTCTGTTGGAAGGTGTTTCACGTTTTGGTGATTGTGGTGTGGTACGGCTTCACCCCCACTCCCAGTCTGTTCTAGGTAGGGAGGTGTGACTGACCTTTCCCTGGATATGGCTTCACCCCTGCTCCCAGTCTGTTCTAGGTAGGGAAGTGTGACCGACCTTTCCTGACAGTCTAGTTCTGTTGGAAGGTGTTTCACCTTCTGGTGATTGTGGTGTGGACTCCTGTGTTGCTTTGTTCTGAACAGTGTGAAGTGATGTGAATGATGAACAGTGGACAGAAACTGGTGTGTGTGTGTAGATAGCTGCTCTGTAACGGAGAAGAGTCCCTGGGTAATTCTTGGTGGTGCTATATTCTCACCCATGTGTACAGTCATTTGTTAGCAACAATGCAGAACCCAGCGCACATCCTTCAGTGAACAGTCTTGGTGGGAAGATGGACATACTACATTCTATGGAGGATCTGGTGAACTGAAATCTTTTTTTCTTTTTGCTTTCTTTCATATTGAATGATGGAGCATATTTCAGTCTTCTTGTAAATTTGGACCAGTGAAAAGTTCTTTTATTTTATTTTTGAGTGTTACATGCTGTTTGGTCTGATTTTTTTTTTTTACCATCATATTGTAAACTTGTTTACTCTGAACGCTTCAGACAATTGTGACAGTTTCAATCAATACTTAATGCCTTTCATATAAGACTATATGTAAGGGATATCTACAAATATTACCATATAGCATTTTGTTAGAAGCATGAATTGGAACATACAGAAAACACCTAATGGCATAGGTGTGTACCTTTTCTACCTTTGTATTATATAATTCCCAAACCTCAGCACTATAAGTGAGAAGCAACTCAATTTGTGAGTCACACATTTTGTAGAACACACTGCAATCTAAACAATCCAACTTTCTTAATGTCGGAAGTACACCTTTTCACCCGTTATGGCACGTTTCGTTCCATGCCAGATTAAGACTTAATTTGATGGTAAAGAGTAGTCCTAAATGTTTATGACAATTTACAACCTTCAAGGTTACTTTAGTCAATAATAAGATCAGTGAACAGTTTCAGTTTCATCAAGGAGGCGTCACTGCATGCGGACTAGTCCATGTACGCTACACCACATCCGCTACGTTTCGAGACCACACTACGCATGATTTGAAGCTGATGGATAAATGAATTAACAACAAAGATGAGACAATTGAAGAAGAGGGTCTTGTGGCTACGGCTCAGTGGATGTCTGACCTACGCATTAGTCCAACGCGCTGGTCAGACCTTGGTGCCTACTACCATTTGTGTGTGTGTGTGTGTAGTGGATGCACTCATGTGTGTATGATGTGTGGGCATGGGCCCATGTGTGTGCGTGGGCGCATGTGTGTGTGCGTATGCGTGTATGTGTGTGTGTGCAGGCATGTGTGCGCATTTGTGTGTGAGTGTGTGTGTGTGTGCCTGCATGTATGTGCGCGTGTGTGTGTGTGCGTGTGCAGAAGTGCGTGTGCATATGTGTGTATGTGTGTGTGTGTGTAATTTGTGGGTTTGTGTGAGCACACATATCTGCATATAGGTTATATGTGTACGTATCTGTATGTGCGTGTGTGTCTTTGTATGTGTGCATGTGCGTGAGTGTGTGCATTTGTGCACTTATGTGTATGCATGTGTGTGCGCGCATGTGCCGGTGTGGACGTGCACAAGCACACATGTATATGTGTGTGGGTAAGAGCGAGTGAATGCACACACACACACACGTTCATGTGAGTGCGTACACGCATGTGTGTGTGTGTGTTGTGACTGCATGCGTGAATGTTCAGAAGATGACTCGGGAACAAGAACAAGACCATTAAATACAACATATAAGTGGATGTGCACACCTGCGTGCAGACACACATACACATGACAATAAGAACAACAACTCCTCTCCCTCAAACACATCCCACGCGCGCACACACACACACACACGTGCGCATGCATGCACAAACGCACACATACGCACTCACACACTCTCTGACCCAGAAGAAAACAACGAACATTATTTAAATGCAGAAATAACATTAGAAGAAGTAAGAAATGCTATATCGTCATTGCCAACAAAGAAAACATCAGTTGGTTTAGACGCAGTCTCAAACGAAATGTTAAGGAACCTCCCAATCAGTTTTACAACATTTCTGTATACCATTATGAAAAAATGTTGGATAGATGGGAAGATTTCGTCTGTTTTTGAAGATTCTGTCATTGTGCCCATTCTCAAGCAGGGCAAACTTAACTCTGATATTAATAATTATCGTCCTATCGCTCTCACTTCTCATAGTGGTAAACTAATGGAAAAAATTGTATTAAATAGACTTACTTATCATTGTGAAAAAAAAAACCGGACATATTCCTACTGCTCAGGCTGGGTTTAGAAAAGGTTGATTGACTGTTTGATCACCTTGTAAGCTTAAAACTCCGATAAAACGCCAATTTGCCCGGAGAAAAAATGTACTTGCAACTTTTTTTCGATGTCAAAAAGGCGTATGATCAAGTCTGGCATGAGCGACTTTTGTACAAACTTAAAATGATAGGTCTCTCTGGTCACATTTATGATTACTTCAAAGAATTTCTGGCTAACAGAAGAATTCAAACAAAAATAGGAAATACATATTCTAGCAAGAGTTTTGTGGAGATGGGCATCCCTCAGGGTTCTGTAACTGCCCCTTTGCTTTTTAATATTCTAACGCATGATCTCACAAAAAGTGTTTCTAAAAATTCCAGTTTAGTTCACTATGCTGATGACGTATGTTTATGGATGAATGTTACTTTAAAAAAGAACACACCTCTAAGGTCAATTACATACATGAAAAAATTATATCAAAGAGATTTAGACAGTATCACTAAATTTATGTTTGAGAATGGGTTATGCCTGTCAGCTGAGAAATCTCATATGATGCTTTTTGATGCTGGTGGAAGTTTTCATGATCTCCCTACTTTTAAGATGGATGACATTGTGCTTACCTACACATCTTACATAAAGTTTTTAGGTGTACATCTTACTTCAGAATTATCATGGAACACACATATTGAATATATCTTAACTCAAGCAAGGAAGCTCTTAATCTTCTTAAAGTTGTGAGTTACCAGAGTTGGGGACAGGATACATGCACTTTAATTAATTTATCAAATTCTCTGGTCAGGACAAGGATTTCATATGCACAGGAAGTATATTTTTCAGCTCCTAAGTATCTTCTAAAAAACGTTACAAAGCACAGATTGCAAGGCATACAGAATAGCCCTGGGAGTTCCCCTTTACGCTTCCATTTTAGGGACAAATCATGAAGCTGGCGTTTTGCCCCTGGATGCTTATCGAAAATTAGCTTGTGCTAAATACATTCTAAGATGTTCTACTGTTCAGGACTCGAATGAGGATGAACTTGATATGCGATCTGATTTAGACTTTCCAAACGCGCAAAAACAATACGATCAAATAAAACCATCCTTACGTACTCCTCAAACCTGTTGAAATCTGCCAAAATTGATCACAAAATCATAGCCCCACGTTATCCCCTGAGTCCCATTCCTAATTGGGAACTTATACTGGCAAGGTTTGATTATAAATACACTGAATTGCAAAAGAATGTTAATAATAACCTCTTAGGTGCTATGGCCAAGACACATATTGATGATAGTTATCCTAATCACTTAAAAGTTTATACAGATGGATCCCTATTAAATGCCAAGTTGGTTCCGGCTTGTTATTTATTCCTGCTTTGAAGGCAGAAAAATTTTTATTTTGGAAAGGGTTTTTCTGTCTTTACGGCTGAACATGTACACAAATTCGGAAACTGGAATCTCTCTTTTATAGGCTCAAAGTTAACGCTCTTCGTACAAAATTCCACAGAAATTTACAATGCGCTTGTGGAGCAGTCGACAGTTTTAATACTCTGCATTTTCTTTTTAATTGCTCCTATTTTAAGTCACCTCTCTCCAGCTTCCGACAAAAAGATTCCCTATGCATTTTCCTGAATCTTTATGCCTTTTTTACATTTGTAAATTCGTTGATGTTAAGCCCAGTTGGCTTGTTTGTGTAAATATTTCCACGTTGTTGTGTTGTTGTTTTTTATCTTTTAAATTGTTACATTTAGAACAGTATTTTCATTTCAATTGTCAAAGTACCACACACATGCACACACACAGGCACGCACATGCACACTCACTCTCTCTCTCTCTCTCGTGCGTAGGCCTATACTAGTATTTTGCATATACTATTTCCATTTCTCTCATCCACTCATTTCCGCATTATTTTGTCTAATATCACTTAAAGTGAACAGACGTTAAATTGAAGAACTAACTAACTAACACTCTCTCACACACACACACTCACACCAACGCTTCTACACACATGTCTGTGGACTCTCTAATTAACGTGCTGGCATACCCCACTGATGAACACACACACACATACACTCACTTTCTCCCACAATCACACAGTAACGCTTGCACACTGGTGATGTCGATGGACACTCTAATTTACTGGGCCTCTCCAATAACAGACACAAAAGATGAAATGCATGTCAACTGAGATAAGACTTTGAATCTCTCAGAGTCCCCAACGTATACTGTAGACGTGTGTGCGCTGGTGTGTGTTCATCAGTAGGGTGATGCCAGCATGTTAATGGACAGTGTAGTGTAACAACACTGACAGTCATTGAACATGGTGACAGTAGTGGACAGTTTAACAACTCTGACAGTCATTGAACATGGTGACAGTAGTGGACAATGTATTTTAACAACACTGACAGTCATTGAACATGGTGACAGTAATGGTCAGTGTAGTGTAACAACACTGACAGTCATTGAACATGGTGACGGTAGTGGACAGTGTAGTGTAACAACATTGACAGTCATTGAACATGGTGACAGTAATGGACAGTATATTGTAACTTCACTGACAGTCATTGAACATGGTGATATAGTGGACAGTGTATTGTAACTTCACTGACAGTCATTGAACATGGTGACAGTAGTGGACAGTGTAACAACACTGACAGTCATTGAACATGGTGACAGTAGCAGACAGTGTAACAACACTGACAGTCATTGAACATGGTGACAGTAGCGGACAGTGTAGTGTAACAACACTGACAGTGATTGAACATGGCGACAGTAATGGACAGAGTAGTGTACCAACACCAACCGTCATTGAACATGGTGACAGTAGTGGACAATGTATTGTAACAACAGTGACAGTCATTGAACATGGTGACTAGTGGACAGTATAGTGTAACAACAATGACAGTCATTGAACATGTGACAGTAGAGAACACTGTAACAAATCTGACAGTCATTGAACATGGTGACAGTAATGGTCAGTGTAGTGTAACAACACTGACAGTCATTGAACATGGTGAAAGTAGAGGACACTCTAATAACACTGACAGTCATTGAACATGGTGAAAGTAATGGACAGTGTAGTGTTACAACACTGACAGTCATTGAACATGGTGACAGTAATGGACAGTGTAGTGTTACAACATTTGACAGTCATTAAACATGGTGACAGCAGTGTAGTGTAACAACACTTAGAGTCATTGAACATGGTGACAGTAGTGGACAGTGTAGTGTAACAACACTGACAGTCATTGAACATGGTGACAGTAGTGGACAATGTAGTGTTACAACACTGACAGTCATTGAACATGGTGACAGTAGTGGAAAGTGTAACAACACTGACAGTCATTGAACATGGTGACAGTGATGGACAGTGTATTGCAATAACATTAACAGTCATTGAAAATGATGACAGTAGTGGACAGTGTAGTGTAACAACACTGACAGTCATTGAACATGGTGACAGTAGTGGAAAGTGTAACAACACTGACAGTCATTGAACATGGTGACAGTAATGGACAGTGTAGTGTAACAACACTGACAGTCATTGAACATAGTGACAGTAGAGGACACTCTAACAACACTGACAGTCATTGAACATGGTGAAAGTAGTGGACAGTGATACAACACTGACAGTCATTGAACATGGTGACAGTATGGACACTGTAACAACACTGACAGTCATCCCTATTGTACCTTAGCTTCCTTTGCGATGTGTGAGCATCTACATATGTGGAAGTGGATAACTTACCTTTTCTCATATTATTTGCAATTGTGTGACTGGACTGTTTTATATATTTTGGTAAAGGAATTTGAGTGCTTTACAATGTAATGTTATCCCTCTCCTGTTCCAGTGACCCATGCCACATTAGATTCGTACTGCTTTCCTTACACCACTTGGCAGTGTTTATGTAATGCTTATACACATGTGTGTGTATATGTGTGTGTGTGTGTATGTGTGTGTGTGTGTGTGTTCATTATAGAGGTCATTTGGTGTCATTATTAGAAAGAACAAGGTGAATGTCTCATGTATCAATGTCTTATTTATTTCATTTTAAGGTTTATAACTATTGGAATTACTATACATAATTCCTTCTATCAGATGTAAACTGGTGCTATGAATCAACTTTGCTGATAGGAATGGTGATAGCATTTACTGATTCATCCGCTACTAATTGCTAAGTACTCTTATTACCAGTACCAGTATTGTCGAATCTATGTTTGATTATCAAAGTGCTGTGTCCAATGCTGTTTTTAGAATAGGTACCTTTACTTAATTATCACCTTTACTTCCATTGTCATTCCTTTCTGTTGATATGTGCATATTTTTGCTTTGTATGTGTCTTGTTAAAAATGAAAAGTTGTTCAATATAAAAAAAAACACACTGAACATTGAACATGGTGACAGCACAGGACAATCTAACAACACTGGCAGTCATTGAACATGGTGACGGTAATGGATAATGTAGTGTTACATGACAGTCATTGAACATGGTGACAGTAATGGACACTGTAACAACACTGACAGTCATGAACATGGTGACAGTAGTGGACAGTGTAGTGTAACAACACTGACAGTCATTGAACATGGTGACAGTAGTGGACTGTGTAACAAGACTGACAGTCATTGAACATGGTGACAGTAGTGGACAGAGTAGTGTAACAAGACTGACAGTCATTGAACATAGTGACAGTAGTGGAAAGTGTAACAGCACTGACAGTCATTGAACATGGTGACAGTAGTGGACAGTGTAGTGTAACAAGACTGACAGTCATTGAACATGGTGACAGTAGTGGAAAGTGTAACAACACGGACAGTCATTGAACATGGTAATAGTAATGGACAGTGTAACAACACTGACAGTCATTGAACATGGTGACAGTAGTGGACAGTGTAACAACACTGACAGTCATTGAACATGGTGACAGTAGTGGACAGTGTAGTGTAACAACACTGACAGTCATTGAACATGGTGACAGTAGTGGACAGTGTAGTGTAACAACACTGACAGTCATTGAACATTATGACAGTAATGGACACTGTAACAACACTGACAGTCATTGAACATTATGATAGTACTGGACAGTGTAACAACACGGACAGTCATTGAACATGGTGACAGTAGTGGACAGTGTAGTGTAACAACACTGACAGTCATTGAACATTGTGACAGCAGTGGACAGTGTAGTGTAACAACACTGACAGTCATTGAACATGGTGATATTAGTGGACAGTGTAGTGTAACAACACTGACAGTCATTGAACATGGTGACAGTAGTGCACAGTGTAGTGTAACAATACTGACAGTCATTGAACATGTTGACAGTAATGGACACTGTAACAACACTGACAGTCATTGAACATGGTGACAGTAATGGACACTGTAACAATACTGACAGTTATTGAACATGGTGACAGTAGTGCACAGTGTAGTGTAACAACACTGACAGTCATTGAACATGGTGACAGTAATAGAGAATGTATTGTAACAACACTGACCGTCATTGAACATGGTGACAGTGGTGGACAGTGTAGTGTAACAACACTGACTGTCATTGAACATGGCGACAGTAGTGGACATTGTAGTGTAACAACACTGAAAATCATTGAACATGGTGACAGTACAGGACACTGTGACAACACTGACAGTCATTGAACATGGTGACAGTAATGGACAGTGTAACAACACTGACAGTCATTGAACATGGTGACAGTAGTGGACAGTGTAGTGTAACAACACTGACGTTCATGGAACATGGTGACAGTAGTGGACACTGTGTAACAACACTGACAGTAATTAAGGGAATGTAGTGCAAGGATTAAGCAAGAAAACTCGAGGGAGAGCTGGACAGCCAGTCGTGAGGGCAGAAACCCCTTTCATACTTTCATACACAAGTCTGGGCCTGTGCTGTCACACAGGAAGGGGGCAGAGCCACACTCAGCCCATGACTCCAGGGTGCCTTTCCCTGCCACTTGGTCCTTTTCTGGGCATCCAGGAGTTTGGACCTTGATGCAGACCAGACTTCTGTCATGGTGAGGGGGTGTTTCCTTAATGCTGGTGTGAGGGAGACTTCTCCACAGATCTTTGGCTGTCCGTTTCCCCCGAGGTCGTCTTCCTGCTTACACTGTGTATTGTCAGTGAATTGCTTTGCCAAGATCAGTGACCTTTTGTTTCAATAAGATACTATATATTTACACAGACTTCCAGTAAAATGCACAGTTGAAAGTTTACGCTGAAATGTTTTTCATTAGAATGAATGAACCAATGAATTTTTTAGTTCATGTGTTTTCACCACAGTATGTGATGCTACATCAAGAAAATAATAATAAAAAGAAAAAAAGGAAATGCAATAAAAAGGGTAAGACACTCTTGCACACACACACACACACACGTTTTTCATTACCTATATAATAAAGTTCTTTTTTTTTTCTTTGCCATTCACATGTATTTTTCACTTTATCGTAGTGTGGGATGCTGCACTGGTGTACACAGTCTGCTGCAATATAGTTTGCATGTGTGAGTGGGTACACATGTGTGTGTGTACAACCTGCTTTCTTTCTTTTACCAATTTCCATTAAAAAGAAGAAATCAAAACCCTTGTGGGTCTGTGTATGAAATGCATGTGATATTCACTGTTTTTCCTGTTTTCTGCTGCCTTTACTCTGGAAACTCTGCCTTTTTTCCCCATTCCGTCACAATTCATCACATGCCAGTTTTTTCCTTTTTTGGTTGCAGATGCTGGATACAAAACAAGTTAGCCTCAGGTTAAGATATGAATTGTATTTCACAAGTGTCTCTGAAAACATAGACCAAACCTGAAAGAATTTTTACCATGTTCCAGGGGTGGCTATATAAAGAAGAAACAGTCTTGTGCCGTTTGCACACAGGCCACCCCTTTTACATCCATCCTTACCTTTTAAAAGGTGAAGAAGCTCTGTGGTGCATTCCATTATCATGTTCATACTGATCTGAAACCCAAAATACAAGCTTATGCCAAAAACCACTGGCAAGAGGAATGGAACTCGCAGACAGATAACAAACTATTTAAAATCCATCCAAACCTGAAGGAGTTTTTACATGTTCTAGAGGTGGCCGTAAAGACGAAACAGTCTTGTGCTATTTGCATACAGGCTACTCGTTGTTAAACCCATGCTCATCTTTCAAAAGGTGAAGAAGCTCCGTGGTGCGTTCCATGTCATGTTCACTCACAGTGAAATAGATTCTTTTAGCGTCAGGACTTGCACAATATGAGACATAAACACCTTACGGCAGACTCCATGAAAACTTTGTTCAGAAATGTCCCACCTGGTGTCATTGAATTTCTGAAAGAGATTAAATTTTTCATCTGATCTAAGATTTTACGGAAGAAAGATTTTTAACGAAATTTCTGAAAGGTGTGGTGCATTTTTAGAAAGTGTACTTTAAAGAGATGCGTGAAAGGTGTTTTTGATTTTTGTTTTGTTTTGTTTGAGATGACGTGAGTTGATTATAACATGTTGATTATATTTTTGTGGTCGGTTGGTTATCTAAGATTAGCTGGGAATGGCCCTATAAACACTCAGGCTCGATTAAAACCCTTTTTGGGCCTGTTCGTTGGTCCTGTTTGGTTATCTAAAGATCCATGCGTGGGAATGTACATGTCCCTAATTTAAGTCAAACACTCAGGCTCGATTCAGCGAAGGGGCTGCGACTGCGACCACCTTGTCTGGCAAACCATTCCAACAGGAGACACTCTGTGGGGAAAAAAAATTCGATCTGATATTTATTCTTGATCTCTGCTTCTGCAGTTTCAAAGAATTTCCCCGAAGGTCAGTGGTAGTAGCAAATTTGAAAGACAGGAGCACTTACTTTATAGTGGCCGTTCAGATATTTAAAAACTTCAATGATGTCGCCTCTGAGTCATCTGTGTTCTAGGCTTGGTAAATTTAGTACCTTCAGTCTCTCTCTGAGTAAGGTCCGTCTTTCAAATGGCCGAGTAGTCTGGTTGCTCGGCGCTGCACATCTTCTATTTCTCTGCAAAGTGTTTTCTGGTATGGCTGCCATACACAATGCCCATACTCTAACAGTGGACGTACAAGACTTTTGAACAGCTGGCTGAAAGTCCGTTCCGAAAGAAATCGAAAGATCTCCGAATCAATCCCACTATCTTGTTGGCTTTAGCTGTGACTTGTGCCACATGGTCTTTAAAAGTGAGATTTTCATCTATTGTTACTCCCAGATCTCTTTCCAGTTTGCTTTCGGCCAGTGATGTTGTCCTCCGTTCTCCTCTTTAGTTTTTCCATTCATGCTGTATGATGCTGCTGATTTCTTATTTCCTAGCTTCAGAACACTGCATTTTTGTGGATGGAACTTTAGTTGCCATTTATCTGACCATAATTGGAGTTTCGTCCAGATCAGCTTGCAGCTCCTTTGCTCCCAACTCAGTATCTGTTCTTGTAAATACCTTTGTGTCATCTGCGAACATCTTACAGAAGTCTTGACCTTGCGTGGTAGATCATTTATGAACATGACGAAGAGGAGTGGACCAAGTACGCTACCTTGAGGAATACCACTTGTCACTTCGGCTTCTTGTGATTTCACACCGTTAACTACAACATTTTGTGTCCTGTTGGTTTAGGAAATCTTCAATCCAATTCAAGGCTTTTTCCTGTATTCCTAATGCTGAAACCTTTGCTAGGAGTCTATGGTGTGGTACTGAGTCGAAGGCTTTCTGGTAGTCCATGTATATGATGTCAACACTACCTCCCTCATCAATAATGTCTGTCCAGGTATCCATGACTTCCAGCAGTTGCGTAATACACGACCTTCCTGGAACAAAGCCATGTTGGTCTCGACTGATCAGTGAATTTTTCTGTAAGTGTTCCATGACTTGTGTTCGAACAACCTTCTCCATTACCTTACAGACTACACAGGTCAGACTACAGGTCTATAATTGCTTGGCATCATTTTGCTTCCTTTCTTAAATATTGGTGTGACATTTGCCCTCTTCCAATCCTTAGGAACTTGACCTGTATCTATAGACAGACTGAAAAGGTGTGCCAGTGGTTGAGACAGTTCGGTAGCGGCGCTTGCCAGAATGCTAGGTGGTATACCATCTGGACCTGGGGCTTTGCCGTTTTTGAGAGTTTTGAGCAGTTTGTGAACCATATCAGGCTTAATCATAATATCTGTGAGCGGTTTCTCAAAGTCATACACTGGTGGATCAGGGAGCGGTCTTGAGATTTTCAATGGTAAAGACACTTTGAAAGAAATGATTTAATAATTCTTCTGCTTTTTCCTTGTCATTCTTGGTCTTTGAACCATCCTCCTTTTTCAAATCTGATATTCCTGGTCTTGATGATGTTTTTGACTTCACAAAGTTCCAAAAGCATTTGGGGTTTGTCTTTGCTTCTTCTGCCACTTTGCGTTCTAAAGTTTCTTTGAGCCCTACAACATTCCTTTCTCACGCGGTTATTCTCCGTTTTTTTTTTGTAAAGCAGATATTCTTTCCCCCGGCTTTTGTTTCCTTCCATCTTCTGAAAAGTCTATGCTTTTTCCAAAACTGACTTCAGTGTGCCCCTGTCCATCCAGTTCTTTCCTTTCCTGCCTGAACTATGTGTAATGGCGTTGACTTTTCTATTGCATTATAGATGGGCTTTGATTTTCTCCCATGTTTCATTGACTGATATATTTTCTGTTTCTTTTTCCACTCTATGGAGGCAAGTTCACTTTTGAGTTTGTCTACATCGGTTTTTTTTGAAAATTGTATCTTGGGGCTTGACGAGTATTTTCAAAAGAGCAGGATAAGTTGATGAGGAGGGACAAATGGTCACTCTTTCCAAGTCCTGCTTCAGTTTTAATCTCATTGATCATGTCATCTCTATTGGTAAAGACAAGATCCAGCGTGTTGGCTTTTTGTCCCTCTCTGTATCTTGTTGGTTCTTTCTGGTGCTGTAGTAAAAATGCATCCTTGGTTGCTCTCAAGAAGCATGTTGCTTGGTGCCCAGGTCCTGCATCACTTCTTTCTAAATTCCAATCAATCTCTGGGAAATTGAAAGTCCCCCATTAGCAGTACATGAGAAGCTTTGTGATCTCCTATTTTCAAAATCAAATTGTTTAGTTTTTCTGTGTTCTCAGCTGTACTATTTGGGCTTCTGTAGATGAGGCCAATGAGGAGGACATTTCCATTCTCTTGTTGGCATTCAACGAATATATGCTCTGAGAAAGTGCTTGTGATTGTATCACATGTTGATGGCTTGAGCTCATTTCGAACATATAGTGTGATACCTCTGCCTTCTTCATTCAGGTTATGAAAAACCTGATAATCGGTCAATCTTATTTCACATTCTTCTATACTGTATCTCTTGGTCTTAGGTTTTACTTCCGTTATACCAATTATATCAGGTTTGTATATATCAATCAGTGCTAACATTCAGAACGTTTGTTCATGAACTGGTCTGTGTTGGTGTATAAACAGATACAATTTTCCAAAACTTCCTTCCTTTACTATATCTGAAGAACTTTGAATCTGAGGAAAATGAACTTAAGTTTTTGAATATGACTAGGATTAAAACTATTTACAGCCTTTCCACTGTTATTCTTCAGTTCTTTTCCCTGTCGGCTTTTCCGGCTGGGTACTTGCCGATGTTGATTACTTTCCCGTTCTTCCTTATCCAGTGGGCAATTTCGTCCTCGATGCCCGTGATTTATCCCGTTTTCTTTTCAATTCCTGGTACAGAGCATCTTCCTCATTTCTCTCCTGTGGGGTCAAGTCTTTTCGGATAACTATCCGACTACAGACAGCCGCCGTGGCGAAGTGGTTAGCGTCGCGGACTCCCGGCTGGGAGGTCGTGGATTCGAATCCCATCAGAAGTCATGTGGGTTTTTCTTCTGCCCCGACCTGCTCCTACCCAGAGTTGAGTTTTCAGTTGGGAAGACTGGGACCACACAGTCGAGTTTCATCCACTTAATGGATGCGTTTCTGAGAGTTTTGCTCAAATTTCCTGACCAACACTGCAGGTGTCTGTATCTCTCGGGCCTGGTTGACGCCGTGACATATTATGAAAGGAAGTGTAGAGTACAGCCCTGTCATGTAGTCTCAGACCAAAATGGAAATCCGTAGCATCATCTTAATCATCCTCATTCTCATCGATCAGCATAAAAAAAGTCTCAAATTCTGTGGCCCTTCATGCCCTACTCTCATGGTGACCTCAGTTTCGATGTCCTCTCCACGTCTGTGGCCTTGGTTTGGTTCCGTCTGGGGTCACCGGTATCGGCGAGTCCATGGGGGCTGTCGTTGGACGGTCGTGGTGGCGCCCTCCGGAGGAGAGCTCACTCACGCCGGCTCCGCGACTAAGCAATTATTGTCGTCAGTAGGGGGCTTAGTAGGTGGTGTCCTGCGTATGTTAGATCAGAACAGGCGCCACTGAACACCACTGAAGTGACTCGGCAGCAGTGCAGTGTCTCCTCCGGTGGGTTGCCTCTTGATGACTTGACATTGACTGCTCCCTGTGGATTGCCGGTGCCGGGGCTGTGGCGGGGCCGACCGGGCTGTGGCTGTGGACGGGGGTGTCGGAATGAGCGGCATGGGTGCACTGCCTCTGAAGGTGGCGCAGAGGTTGACAGAAAAAAAAAAAAAACAAAAAAAAAAAACTATCCGACTACAGATTTGACTGTCTGTTCCATCTGTCTTTCCCGTTTTCTTCCGTGCCCTATGGAATTCTTTCAGTACATCATCTCTGATTGTCTCTGAGGTAAAGCTTAGTCTCGTTGGTGATATTCTCTGGGAATCTTTGTTCACTGACCCTAGACGCCCAATGTCAGTTGGTTTATGTTCTGTTTTTATGTCTTCCAGTAGCTGAGTAATTGATGTTGCATCATCTTTTTTCCTTTCTTCTGCTGATTTACTCGTGTCTTCTGGCATATTGAAGATGACTAAGTTTGTTTTCCCTTCTAACACGATCTTCAATCTCAGCTATTTGGTCTTTGGTTTTGGCACTGATCATTCCTTCAAGTTTAACGGTATTGGTTTGTTGTTTTTCTTGTTCCTCTTGGGTTTGTGCTCCAGTGATCTCCTTTATTGTATCCACCATTTCATGAGTGAATTTTCCATGTTGGATTTCAGCTACTTTATTGTCTACTTCTGTAACTTGAGCAGTCAGTTTTTTCCACCTCTACCTCAAGTCGAAGCATATTCCCAAGTAATTTTGTTGCTGCATTGTTACATGATTTGGAGCAGTAATAGTGCAGTAGTGAGTTTGAATGCTCTCCATCTTTCTTGATTAAAAGATACGTATCTTCGTCAATGTCTTCGCAGTCTGTGTGATACCAAATATCACACAATTCACATTGTAGTGCTTTGTCGTTGTCTCTGCATATTAGGTTACATTTTCAGCACAAGTCCCCTTTCTCTACTTGAGAAGATTTTGCACTTATGTTCATGTTTGCTGTTACAGGAGTTGACGCTTTAGATGTCGGTTTTTCTGCTGTCTGCCCCCAACTTCCTCCCAGCATCACCATCTCGTCTTGGTGTCTTATCTTGCTTATCCAAAGTTGACGACAACTTACGTGAAGCACTTCTATTAGACATTTTGACATTGGGAATCACAGTTCAAGTGCCCAAAACAGTCACACAGTACTAGAACGGTAAAAGACCAAACTAATCTGTTTGCGGCAAGCAGCAGGATCCAAGTTGTATCCAGTAATTGACTGATATATGTGTAACCTTAATATTCTTGAACAGTTCATTGGTTTGAAGTGTCTTCTTCATTTACCATGTCATCATGTCCATGGTACAAAAATTGGATAGATACATACTCACGGTTCAGTCGAGGGTCATGCTTACAAGGGAGAGGAAACACAGCAAGAGCACAGTCTGTATTGAGAAGTCCAACCGAATTCCCAATGAAGAAAAGTCCTCGTTGAGACAACAAAACAACAACTTTTTGTAGCCACAATATGAAGCAGAGAAATATCCAAAATGGTGTCTTCGTTCACTCAGTAACGGCCGGATCAGAAATGCCCCACTACTGCTGTATTGGGAATCCAACCGAATCCCCCAAAGAAGAAATGACTTCGCTGAGACAAAAACAACTTTCTTTTTGTAGCCACAGAGAATATCCAAAATAGCGTCTTGGCTCACTCAGTCATGTCCAGATCAGAAATGACCCACTGCTGAAGAAAAAACTCCAATAACTAAGTCAAAAACTAAACACTCGGTAGTACCAAGCCATTATACCACAGTTCACTTAATTTAGGCACTATAAAACAACAAAAATATTCTGATATAAGTTTTTTTTGGGAGACACTACAAATTGAGCACCATGTCTAATTCCCACGCATGCGCTATCCTTACCTTACCTTAACTCCATGTCATGTACCACTCACAGTGAAACATTCTTTTAAAGTGTTGGAACTTGCATGATGTGAGACATAAACACTTTACAGCAGACGTCATGAAGATCTTGTTCAGAGATGTCCCACCTGATGTGATCTTTGAAAAAAAAGCACACTCGATCCGCGCATATTTCATCTGCTCCCATGAAATCTCGTTCGAATAGTCCGCTGCTGACGTCATGTCCAGGACGCCCGTACAGATGGAAAACGAAACGAAGCTGGCTAGAAACTTGACCGACCAGTACCTCGTTTTCATAAGCCACTACATAATGCCGCGAGTGTGTGCTGCACCGGGATGTTCGGAGACAGCAACATCTGAATCGCGTCTTTCTTTTCACCAGTTTCCAAAGGATGAACGCCGAAAGAAAGAATGGGCGTGTAAAACAACAGAGTGGATGAGCATGACAAGTTATGGATGCCGAAAAGCCATGACGTTGTCTGCTCCAAGCATTTTACGCTAAGGTCAAGGCTCGGCGGAAACCACGGCATTCCAAAGTTCGCTCCCGAGCTAACAAGCGATGCCGTTCCCTCAGTCTTTGAACACAAGGAGGGAGAAAGAAAAAGGCACCAGGCTGCAGCTGCCAGACGATCATCGCTGGTTAACAAACGGAGAAGGCTGGAGGTGTGTTGACATACAGTAACAAATCATGAATGCCTGAGTGAATCAGTAGATCTGAATCACATGATGATGAAATTCGAAATAGGACATTTGCACACATGTTACCACTCTGTGTCTCTCCCCATGCCCAGTCTCCTGGTGTTGACTACAAGTATTGCCAGATGTGTGAATGCTAGAATTATGAATACTGCATTGCTTGAACTTGGCTGTTACTATATTTCAAAACTTTACCACTGTATTACTACTCGCCCTCAGAAGTTTTAATGTTTTTTTTTTAGTTTCTGATTGAGAGACTGATTTGCAACAAATCATACATGAAAAAAAAATTACAACATAGAGCAGGATAGAAAGTATATTGTACATAAATATGTTTTTATTTCAATCAATCAATCATATGGCTTATAGCCCCCCCCCCCCCCCCCCCCAGCTATGGGCCATAATCAGGGTTGACACCTTGGAAGTTAATGTCTATCACTGTCTTTAGGCAGGAGACTATACAGATACTCATTTATTTTGATTTACATGAACCACAAGATGAAGTGTTATCCCAAACCCATGTTAACATGAACTGAATATACACTCATTCTCAACCAAATCAACAACAACAGAACATTAATGTGGTAGGAAGGAACATCTCAAACAATTCCTTTGTACATAGATCATTTGAGTGAAATGTCAAGTTACTGGACTGGAGCTGTCGGTTAATTTCCAAAGTGCTAAACTATGTGAGGAAAGCAGAATTCTTGAGGAAGCCTTGATGGTGATAACATCCCAGCAACTGGTATAGAGGATAAAGAAGCTTGGGTGCGTGCTGGGATTTCTGTCCTCAATGTTCTGCTTCCATCACCCCAAAATTTTATGTATACACATTGATCATAATAGTGGACCCTCAGTCTCCATCTACCATGACCACTGCCACATTCTGTTCCAGTCAGCAGAAAGTGCCATTGCTGGTTCAGCTGAATCTGGTTCGGCTGAATCAGAGACTGCCACAGCTGAGCATGAAACAAGTGCCAGCTGGAATGAAACGAGTGCACCTGAAGAAGAAAATGTATCGACAGATGAAGACACACAACATGTCGGTGTCCAAGTTGTAGTACACCCAGTATGTTACTGACTTTTTCATTTTGCTCTTCACTCTGTTCTTCTTTTCTGTGTGTGGTGTGAGTATGCGTTATGAATTAACTTCTTATTTTGGTGAAGATGGTAGCGGTCACGGTAGTGATCCACAATAGTATTGATGAGACCGGTGTGTGATTAATGTAACCTGCATAAAACTTGGGTGCGCTGGTCCAACTGTCCTTGAACATATTGCCACTGTCCTCATTTTATCCATCTCTATATCATGCAAGGTTGACAAATGATGTAGTGCAGTGTGTAGAGGATGAAGTGTAATGTCATGCATTATATGTGGGAGGATTTGGGTGAATGTGGTAGAAAGGTATGTGAAAAGGAGTGTGTGTGTGCCTCGGGACAAGGAACAATGGCTCTTAACACTTATTATGTGTGTGGAGATTATTAGTCTTCGTTTGATTTATTTAGCATGTTTAATAAATGTAAGTATGTATATATGTATACATACACAGTAGTATATGTATATGTGTATATATATATATATATATATATATATATACATACACACACACAGTAGAATCCGGTTATAAGAAACTCGGTTGTAAGAAAACTTGACTATACGAAATCAAATGGTTTTCCCCTGCTGAGAGGATTCTTTAACATTACTTAAAATACCTCGGATGTAAGAAACTCGGTTGTAAGAAAACTCGCTTGTAAGAAATGGGTTTAGCTGACCCTGGCGAAACTTTACCTCGGATGTAAGAAAGTCTCGGCTGTCAAAAGATTTTCTCGGTGGGGCCTACACATACATAAAAAAAAAAAAAAAAAATAATCCACGATGCAGGTCACAGGAATTGGCGGTACAGGATGTGGGCCCTTTGATGTCACCTAAGAGATGGGATATCCGGATACATGTAAGCTAGACAAAATGCAGGCGTTTGATTACGAGAGATGTTTGAACTTCGCCCCACCCCTGTTTCTCTTTCACACCCAGTACATATTCAATGCAAGGCAAGGCTTTGTATAATGTAAAGTGAAGATGGCTGACAAACACAAAAGACCAGCAATTTCGCTGAAATGAAAAATCAAATTTTGGATGCTGTGGAGAGAAACCCGAAAAAAGAGAAAGACATTGATTGCTGAAGAATTTCAAATTCCTCTTGCTACTCTGTGCACATTGTAAAACAAAGGGACAAATACAAAAAAAATCAGTTTTTGTGCAGTGCAACTGACCCGCAGCTACAGCAAAAGAATAGGAAGGCGAAACATGAGGACATTGACAATCAACTTCTGCAATGGTTTGTCCAAGCGAGGTATGTTATGTTACTATCTCCACCCCCCCCCCCTCTCTCTCTCTCACACACACACACACACACTCTCTCTCTCTCTCTCCCTCTCTCCATCACTCCCTCCTTCCTCTCTCTCTCTCTCTCACACACACACACACACACACAGATGAGAGCAGAAGATGGGGGGAAAAAAGAATGGGGAGACAAGAAAAGAGTTTAGAAGGGAGAATAGACAGACGAACAAGGAGGATGAAGGGAAGAAAAAAACGAGAGAAAGGATGGAGGCAAAGGGAGACAGCAGCACAGAATGACAAAAAAAGCAGAGCCAGACGTGGACTTTATGGGGTTTCAATTCGCGCCCCTGCAAAGTTTCGAACCAACCAATGCTTCTTGGCGACAACGGCAGTCTGAGACACTGGGTCTCCCCAAACCTCATGATCTGCCTGAAAGACCGATCAGAAGAGGGCTGGGAATACCCGTGAAGTCAACGCAATTGTGGGTGATGGAAACTGCCTTTACAGGGCTCTTGGCACACAGGATTTTCATGAACAGCTAAGAGATGTAATTGTTGACTTCATGCGTTGCAGTCATGAAACCTTCACTGCTTATGTCGGGCAAGACCTAGGTCAGTACCTCTCTGGAAACACTCTACAGCCTCGTTCCTGGGGATCGGATGTGGAAGTTATTGCAGCGGCAACACTGCTTCAAACACCTGTTGTAGATACACAGCTTGCATGGAGACCTATAGGGCGTGGTTTCCATACCAACCGTTGTTTCAGTTACCTGGAACATTCGTTTGTCAGGAAAGTGTACCTTCAGAATCTCTGTCAACATTTTGAGCGTGTGGTTTGAGTTGCTTAGTGGCCTGACAAAAGTGTGAAAGAAAGAGGCAGACCAATTATTTCTGAAAGACCAGCTGATGCTTTTTATGTTGTGGTGTACTCTACAGAGCAGGAATTGCTCCAAATTAGCATTCGTGTTATGGTTTATGTTTAAAACACCTTTTGGACTGAGGACTCGTCCGAGAATGATAGGCGATTCGTTTATTTATAGGTGCATTTGTTAATATTGGGAAATCTCCTTACGATTATGTTGACTTTTAACTATTTACCGTTGCGTTCTAAAAATCTCTCTCTCTCCCCCCCCCCCCCCCCCCCCCCTCTCTCTCCACACCACATCATACACACACACGAAATGTTGATCCCTCTTTCTTTCTGTCATGATGGCCAATGGCGCCAAGAATAAATCTATGCTCCCCCTTGTTGCATTTTTAGTCGTCTATTATGTTTATGCGTTTGTGTATGTGCATGTGTGTATGTGTGTGTGTGTGTGTGAGAGAGTGAGTGTGTGAGAGAGAGAGAGAGGGAGAGAAAGTGATAAGAAAAAGAAAACACTAGACGTTTTATGTCACAGGCCAAAGTTTACTTGCGAAATAAAACCAAAGTGCTCTCTCTCTCTCTCTCTCTCTCTGACTCTCTTTGTCTCTGTGTCTCTCTCCATGTCTCTGTGTATGTGTGTGTCTCAAACTATGTATCTCTCTCTCTCTCTTAAACACTGACATACACACACACACTAACAATTACAGAAACATGCAGAGAAAAAGAGAACCAAAGGAAAAAACAACAAAAACTTGGATATTAGAAATACTAAAAAAAAAAATTCGAACTCTCGATTATAAGAAACCTCGGCTGTAAGAAAACTCGGTTATAAGAAACAAACAAAAAAAAATCCCCCCTCAACTTTCTTATAACCGGATTCTACTATATATATAAAGTAATAAAAACACACACACACACATATATATATATATATATAAATACACATACACACCACACTATTAATTCATACTGCTTATACCCTAACCAGCCACCTTGGGTCATACCAGGGCTGTAATGTTATTAGTCAATTCATATAGCATTTTGAACATTTTGAAAGTGCGGAAGAAAAGGCGGGAGTGGGGGGGGGAAGGGGGGGGGGGGGGGGGAGGGTAGAAACACACACACTTGTGCATGTGTGTGTGTGTTTCAGAGAAGAAATGAAATAACCAGTTTAACTCGGAATTGGTTTCACTTTGAATGAATGTTTAGCAAAGTCACTTGTAAGGCCTTACATTTTGGAACATACAAAAGTGTAAACTGTTGCAGAATGTGAAGTCAACTAAACAGCAAACCAGTGTTCTGAAGACCATGACTGGAGAAACACAGACCACACTCCAGCTTCATGTGTGCAAATCATCTCAGACTCCAGAGTAGGTGCACACTTCCACTGAATGCCAAACAGATCCAATTGGGTGAGATATTGTTCAGCGACAATGATAGCACAGATCAGCAAAGCTACTGATAATGATAGAACACACCATGAATGCTGTTGATATGACATTTATCCCTGTGAACACCTTAAAGCACAATAAACAAGTGACATTTATCCCTGTGAACACCTTAAAGCACAATAAACAAATGTGAATTTGAAAATTTACAGTTAATGTGGTTGCATTAATACAAAATGTTCTCTGCTAGAGCAATGTAATGACATACAAGTTTTACACACTGTGCAGATGCATCTATCTCAAGTCACTAAAAAAAAAAAAATTGAACTGCTTTTGAATTCCAAGCATGTTATGGGAGTTTTCAGTCAGAATTTGAAAGTGTGACTACAAGCATCTGCACACAGGCATGTGCCTTGTGCTTGCATTGTGAATACATGCATTTGATTATGGTTGAGGTGTGTAGGTATTTTATTTATTAAATTTGCACAGAGTGTATGCACACATGTAAGTGCGTGTGGTAATGTGCCTGTGTTGTTATTTTGCCAGGTGACTTTTCTACCATCAAAATCAGATTTCATTAATGTTATGGCTATCATGCTTTACTACAAAGAGTTACTCATAAACTTTTATCTCTGCTTGGAGTGGTGCGTTCATTTCATTATTTTCATTGTGCACTTGTCTGATATCATAGATGTGACTGCCATTTCTCATTCTGAGATTATAAGTCATTTTCAGATTGAGCTCTGGTTTTATTGTATTTGTTGCAGCCCAATCCTGAGAGATGGTGATCAGATAGACTCTGATTCCATCCAGGAAGATGAAGATCCTGACTGGCAAAATAGCCCAAAGCAAAAACGGTAACTTTATTTGCATTTGATGTTTTGTTTTTAAAGGCTTGTAAACTGACTCTAAAGTTGCCACTATGAAGCCAATCAGCATATTTTATCATCATCGACACTGATAAACTACAAAAAGTATGTAGAAACTGAATGTGTGTGTGTGTGTGTGTGTGTGTGTGTGTGTGTGTGTTGCAGGCGCACACAGACCAAGGACCTGCACAGGACTGATCCCTTTGCAGAAAGGAAGTACACTGTCTGTGAAGGCCAGCTGGAACTGCTCCTTAGTGTCTGCAGAGTGTGCGCCAAGCCATGCCAGGTAGTGAAGCAGGAAGAATGTGGCATAAGTGTTGAATACACCAGTGACTGTGAATGTGGTTACTCATTTACATGGGTTTCACAACCCTATTCTAGGCAGATGCCATTGGTCAACTTTGTGCTTGCAGCAGCTACCTTCTTCACTGCCTGTTCGGCAACCCGCCTCTTGGCCGTTTTCAGCCACGCCAACATTGCCTGTTTCAGTAGGATGACCTTTAATAAAATACAAGGCTCCTATCTAGTGCCAGCTGTCGGGAATGTGCGGCAGAAATGCCAGGATCACCTTTCCTGGCTAGAAGAGGCAAAACAGTCAAGCTGGCGGGAGATAGAAGATGTGACTCTCTCCAGGACACTGTGCCAAAACTGCAGCTCCATACTCCTGGATGCAGAGACAGCTCAAGTTCTCCATGTTGAGCTTGTGCAGGTGAATGTAAAACATCTATGTTTCCACATGGTTGTCTTTGTTTTACTCCACAGATCAGATTTCATCACAAAGCAGTCAACTATTTAACATCAGAATTTAAAAAATTTCCACTTGGTAAAGTGTATGCATGATGTGTGTTGGAGAAGAACAAGTATGACAGGCTGTCTACCAATTCAATGCATATCAGTTATGATCACTTCATGACAGCAAATGTAGGCCACTGAGGAACAGTGCCCCCATTATTTTTTTTTTCAACTCGAGTGGATGATTCAAACTATGGCTGCACATTTTAAATCCTGTTCTTACATCGCAAAGGTCCATGTGAACTTGCTACTACAGCTAATATATCTGGATAACAGCATGCTTTTAATTCTCTTTTCAGAGCAATCAAGTTAGAAACTCCCATGCGATGGAGCTGGAAGGGCTGAAGAAAATCCCTGGAAAAAATGAAAGACAGTGTGTCTGTCGGCCACCTCATCACTGACAGACATGCCAGTATTAAAAAATATATGAGGAACCACCATACGAGTGGTTCAAGCGAACAACCAATTATCCATCGCTTTGATGTCTGACATATGGCCAAAGGTAATGTAACATCAAACCAACCACAGGCACACGCTTTCTTACACAATACATTTTAAAGGTTTAGCACACGGTTTATTAGCTGACAACAGTACATTAGCACAAATGCAAACAACAGCATTTTGTATTTCAACACCCAATCACTAAAATAGGCAAACAAGTGTTCTTCAGTAATGAAATATTAAGATAATGCATAGCAGTTGCGGGTCCATTTTAAATGAAATAGAGGGAGAGCAAGATAGAAATAGTAAAGCAAGCAAGTTAAAAAAAGAAATGGAGGATGGGGTGGGGGGCAAGAAGGAGAAAAATGAGAGGAAAAGAAAAAAGAAAGGAGGAAAGAAAGCATAGTCATGAAGAGAACAGGCATATGACATGCTTCAAGAAAAAAAGAAAAGATGCTCTATAGGCTGCATGCATGCAACCAAGGGCAAAACACCTGATAATAGAAATTCAAAGTCTAGGCTATATGTGTTTCCGTGTCTATCATATTTCCTAGCAAGCCTTACCAACAAGCTTTGGTTTACAACCTAATTTTCCACAGCTGAAATCTCTTGATCTGTGGAGTGTCAGCAAGATTTCCTTGGTGAATAAGATATCTGCATGTCCACTTTAAAGCACTAAACTGTTTCGGTATAATGATGTTTTGTTTTTTTTTTCTGTTTTAAACATGCCTTTCAAAGTTGTGGGTGAAGGTGCTAGGGCTGGATCAGTGCGGAGAAAACGTATAGACCCCAAACTGTAATGAAAAAACTGCTGAAAACATTTCTGTATAATTGTTTTCATAACACATGTTTCAGGTGTTGGGAAGAAACTTGACACTGCAGGCACGTCCAAAGAAATGCTTGCCTTAGCCTGTGGTGTAAAGGCATAAAGAAAGCACATGTACTGGTGCTCCACATCAACTCCTGAAGGCTCAAACCGACAACAAGAGGTGAAGGACAAATGGCTGTCGATGGTCAACCACATTGCAGACATCCCTGAAGGACATGGGGGGACTTTCCCTAGTTGTTTGCATGGCCCTCTGGAACCTCGAGCCTGGATCAGACCAGGTAACACATTGTACTTAATTTCTAGAGAAAACACAATAACATATTGTACTGAATTTCTAGAGAAAACAATAACACATTGTACTTAATTTCTAGAGAAAGCAATAACACATTGTACTTAATTTCAAGAGAAAACAATCTGAGACCACACATTACAGTGGGTTCCAGACTCACCTTATGAGCATAGAACTGACGTTACATTATTTGATCTTGAAAAAGCGCAACCTGATATTTTGTTACAGGATTTGTATTTATTTTCAAATTGAATGGCTTAATTTCTGTGAAACTGAGAAAATTTCAACTTATGTTTCCATCAATCAATAGTCTGTGGGAATAAATGTAAAAATAGAGTCTGCATGGAAGACTACTGTTCAGTCATACTCTAAGCGAAACACTTGTGCACAATCTAACCTTAGTTTCAGAAATGGCGCTGTCCATTTTCCATCAAGAAATTATACAGCAGATTCATAAAGCTGCCATTGTAGCGAGTTTAGTTTCTAAAACATTCGGTCTTAAAGATAACCAGGTAGTTCGAGTTGTTATGCTTTCAAACCTTGCTGAAAAACTCCATCCATTGGTTTTCTAATTTCTACATTTGATGCCACAGCCACAATGTTGTCAGTGTATTATAATCGATCAAAAACATTTTATGTGGTCAGATTTTTGCAGATCATTGTATAATTTCAAAACTAAAACACACGGTACCAAGAAGATGAGGTATGAATTTTTTCTTGCATGATCTCAATGTCATGATGAAGAACTGTCATGATGAAAGAACTGCCATAAGCACATTAGATTAAAACTAGTAAAATACTGT
>JADBJO010019465.1:0-7500 GCA_016801955.1 Conus betulinus | reverse complement strand
ACTTACATGTGTATACAGATGTTCATATACCATTCCCTCTAAAACGCCCCCAAAGTATCTTTTCAAACACTTTGATATGCGAAACTACCGTTCAGATATGTCAGCGCTTAACTTATGTCTTTCACATCTCATAAGGAGCAAAAAATTAGAATTTCGATGAACGTTTTTTTTTTTTTTTAGTATAGATATGGTGGCTTATTCTTCTCTAAATGTAGGTCTATTTCTTCGTTTACCTAATTTTTGTCCGTTGCTGAGGCATTATTCATTGAACAAGATTTGAGTCAGTTTTATACCTGTAAATCTTAGGACTACATTTTTGTTATGTTCAGATTTTTTTGTGTGTGAAGTACTGCACTGTACATGTTCGATGGAATACGACTATTTTTCATGTGTCTGGCATATCATTTCATGGAAGAGAGAGAGAGAGAGAGAGAGAGAGAGAGAGAGAGAGAGAGAGAGAGAGAGAGAGAGAGAGAGAGAGAGAGAGAGAGAGAGAGAGAGAGAGAGAGACAGAGAGAGAGAGAGAGAGAGACAGAGAGAGATTGGTGAATTGGTTCGTTCGTAAGCAGGCATATCAGTCTTAGCAAGTCACTTGATGAAAAGTTGTAATCTTTTCCAATCATATTCTGGTATGATCATACACAAATTGTGTCTTTTGGCATTTGTATGATTATTCATGCCCAGTATCTGTATTTTTAAAGATGACTGTGAACATCCGTAATTGTTTACTTTTGTTATTTTCATGTCAGGTGTAAGTGAATTTCTGTTTTAGGATTGATATAAGTATTCTATAAAATCTCAAAGCTTCCTGCGATGAATTTGGTTAGGGGTGAATTCTGTTACAAAATGTTTAGTCCGTGTGGAAATGTATCCCTGGGAGGAAAAGAAAAAGGGAAACGGTGCGAGGACTCTGTGGACAGGGTCTGTGGGTCAGTGGTAAACAGCAGGTGGCACTTTTATGACAACCTCCCCCCCCCCCCCCCCCCCCCTCCCTCGCACTCCCTGACCACCTGGTTCATTATTTGCCGTTTTACTGATTACTTCCCTCTATTTGTCTTTCACTATTTAAGAATGATCGTGCGTTTTTGTGCGCATGCGCTTGTGTGTGTGTGTGTGTGTGTGTGTGTGTGTGTGTGTGTGTGTGTGTGTGTGTGTGTGTGTGTGTGTGTGCGTGCGTGCGTGCGTGCGTGCGTGTGTGTGTGCGTGCGTGCGTGCGTGCGTGTGTGTGTGTGGTGTGTGTGTGTGTGTGTGTGTGTGTGTGTGGAGAAGACAAGACAGAAAGAGAGAAAGTGACAGAGAGAGAGAGAGAGAGAGAGAGAGGGGGGGGGGGGGGAGAACGTAAAGGGGGATGACAGTCATAGTGTAACTTTAAGTTTGCTGTAAGTAGACACTTTAAAACTCTTGCCTCAGGCGGAAAAAGCCCACCCCCACCTCCACCCCCTCCCCACAAAGGAAGACACCAACAGCAAATCTTCAAGTGGACACTACTAGCTGGCATTATTTTTTCTTGATTTTTTTTTTGTTTTCCTTTTTTTGGATTTCTTGCTTGATCTTTTTTTCTGAGCCTTTTTTTTGTATTTGAGGTTTTTTTGTCCCTTTTCCCCGATTCCTTCGAGTATCGATTCGTTTTCCTCTTTTGGATTTGAGCCCCCGCCTTTTCGATTGGCATCTTTTCCCTTCTTCCTTTTTTTTGTTTTTTTTTTTTTTTTTTTGTTTTTTTGATTTTTCGATTGACCCTTGCCTTCCCGTATTTTGGAGATTTTTCTTTTTTGACGTTACCGATTTTCCTCCCCCCCCGTTTTTTCGTATTTTTGAGATTGAGAAGATTTTTTATTTGAAAGAACTTTTATCCAACTCCCATTATCTCCAACGCAACGCGAAGTCACTTCAGACGTACAAATTTTTTTTAATTTATATTTTGTTTCATAGTCAACACCTTTTTCAGAATAATGCCAAATTGTTTCAAGGGTTGTTTCCAACGCTTATCTGCCTTGCGTGGTTCTGTTATGTACGACACATGTGTGCCATAAATTTTTCCGCCTTATTTATCCACCGTGTTGGTCATTCATCTTTGCAAAACCATAAAATGTCTTTATGCCTTTGTATTTATGGAATGTTGTTTCCCCTCTGGATTACCCATTTTTTTGTCACTATCTTTTCTTAAACTGTGTTGTAACTTTCAAATGTGCACACTCAAGACCAACGACCTGTTTTTTTTTTCACCCATCCTTTCACCTTCTGTTGCGCAAAGAACAGTTTTGTATAACTCTTCTAGCCGATTGATATACTTTCTATAGCGCCGTTCGTGTTTTTTATGATGCAGATCATAATTCGTGAAATAACCCCCCCCCCCCACCCAATCTCTTTAACATTTATGCCTTACAACTAATCCGAATTTTCATCATTCTGTTTGTCCGTCTTGATCCCCCCTTGGTTTTTATATGCATATTCTTCACTTCTGAAACTTTTTCCTTTTTCATATCGAAAACTTTACAGTTTGTATTCCTAGTCATATAACTTCATCAGCACATGACTCATGGTGGGGACCCACAGTGATATAATATCCTTTTCATTATGACATGATATAATGTGGTTGTGTGAACACAGTGAGATCATTTATCCCTCATCTAGATTTTTTATGACCATGTAATGGTGACCACAGCTACGATATTCATATCCCTCATCAGATCATGCAAATTTTTGGTTCTGTTGTGACCTTCAAGGTTGCCTATTGTACTGACCGTACGTTGTATATTTCTGACATTCATGTTTTTTATGTGAGGGTAATAAGAAATTTATGGTACTACCAGTGAATTTTTTCTTTATACTTTTTTTTTCGTGGGCCTACAATTCATTTTTTTATGTTTTGCAATAATTCCCCCCACCCCGCCCATTATTCCCCTTTTATTAACCCCACCTACCCAACCCAACTTTCCTTTTTTTTCCTCTTTTTTTTTTCTTTTCCTTTGTACCTTCCTCCATTAACTTTATTCACATTACTTTCTTTTTTTTACCTTACCCCTTTCTTTTCTACCCTTTCTTTCTTTCTTTTTTTTTTTCTCTTTCTTACCAACCTTCACTCTTTTTTTTTTAATTTTTTTTTCACTTTTCCACTTTATTTCCCCCCCCACACAATTTTCCACTACCCACAATTCATATAACCATTCAAACACTATATTTGTTTTTTCGCCCTATTGCATTTCACATTTCCGTTTTATCCCGTACAGATCGTCGTGACTTGAACCCCCTTCGTACCAAGTGCCTTTCTCCTTTTTCCCTTGTGACCATTAAACGCCATTTTTTGTGTTTTAGCATTTTGCTTCAGCGCACTGCCTTTCTCACACCCGCGCTTGCGCGGCATTGTCCTTTTTGTTCCCCCTGGTATGGGTTATAAACAGCGTTTACATTCGCTGTGGGTACTTCCTTGACACCCCACTCTTTCCGGGCCGAGTGCCTTTAAGCGATCGCAACTGTCGAGGTTAACGCTGATAATTTGTATGGTTCAGAATCCTCCCCCCCAGGGGGAGTTTGAAGTTACCGTTTAGTAATTTTCACAAAGTTAGCTCCTTCCTGGCCCTGCCACTTATCGACCGGTTTTTTCATTCCGTATCTGACGTTTACCCCCTCGCCACTGCTGCACTTGGATTGGATACCAGTTTATTTATCAATGGAGGCATCTCTGGCTTTTTATGCAGAATTGCCTTTGGCACTTGCCCTTTTGTTCTTTAGAGACCATCTGTGCATTTTGTGTATATAAGTGTCTCAGGCCACATTGGCCCCCCTTTTTTTTTTTCAATCACTTTTAGGAAACACCATACCTTCTATCCGTTACTTCTACCCCATTGGACGATCCACCCCATGAGCCTTTACTTCAGCACACCTAGCCTCCCCCATACAGACTTGTTTTCATGATTATCTGACGCTAGAAAGTTGAGTTCTGCGCCTGGCCATTTTTGCGTCTCCTCTGTAACTTCTTTTTTCACGGACACCACTTTGATTAGGCCGATTATTTTCCTTGTATATCTTTTTCCTGAGTTTGTGGGTGGAACGTTCGTTGCAAGTTTTTTTTCGTTACTTGAGCACCACAGTCCCACCATTACCCCCCTCCTTCTGTAGTAGGTGCTCGTTCTGCGCTCGTGTAGGTTCTGTCTCGTTTGGTTTTGTTTTCTTGTATATCCTTTCTCTCTCTCTCGTTGGCCTACACATTTTCCACATCACAAACCACACACAAACAATTTTTCCCATTCACATTTCACATTTATACCCACTTGCCATTTATTATATACCCCATATTATTTTGTGGAGTGTTTTCAATTCGGTGGACTGACATGTGACCATTACCCCCCCCTATTTTTAGAGACTTGATAACGCCAGTTTTTGTGATTCTTTTTTTATTTTGGACTTGGTTCCTTATACTGTCAACTTTTTTGCTTTGTTCATCCATCTATTTTGCCCGTTCTAAACCTGTTTTATGTTAGCAGATTTTCACGTTTACTATTTTTGTATATGACTTTATTTTTTTATATTTTAGTCAATTTCCGGTTTCTATTCGTAACATAGATATAAGGCAAGATATACGCAACCACAAGATTTTCACCAAAATCTAGGGCACTTCCAAACTGTGCCACTTTAGTGGTAAGATTGAAAATGCTGATGTGTTAATAAGCGAATGACCCCATGTTAGCTTTCCAAAGGTTACACTGTTTAATTGATTGGGATTTTAGGGATAGTCTGCACTTTTTTATGTGACCCTGCTTTTTTCATGAATTCTGACTCTCTCTTTATCAATCTTTAGATGATGGGGTCCATTGTGGGCTTCAGGCGGGAAGGGTTGGTGAAACGGTATTTTGGTGGTGCGGACGGCGGAAAAGCGAAGGTTCTGATTTTTTTTGTAGTAATTTAGCTCTACCATACATTTTTTCTTTTCCCCATTTCACAAATTTCCCCCCAAACACATTTTCACCAATCAACACCCCTTTTTCCCCACCCCTTTTCCATACCCGCCTCTCTTTTGCTTTCCTCTCTTCGTAGGCTCTTCTGCGCTCTCTTCGCTTTCCCCCACCCCCCCATTACCAACAATCTGTCTTACCCCAAATATTCACACATCCACGCCTAAACCACTTCATACTTTTTTATGACAGACACCACCACTACCACCTTTCCCACACACTTGTCTTTTTCTTCCCCCCTCTTTTCATCTTCCTCTCTTATCTCTCCCGGCTTATAAAACATCATCAGATATCACATACACACCATACACATGACTTTACTACACACATTCCACACACACACACACCCAATTTCTTTTATATACACACACAACTTACCACTTTTAAACGCACTACTCACTCTGTCCTTCCCGTTTGTAGTTAAAGGTAGATGTCAGGTTTTTTTATTTGTGTTATGCTTTCTTGGTTCTTCCGAAAGAAGATCCTTTTTGTAACTTCAAAAGCTTTGATTATTTGTATATAACTTTTTTTCCCCCGGCCTGGGATCACCGTTGTTTCGGGTTCCACACTTGTGTCTACAATTATCTTTTCTATCCCCAGTCGGACATATGCCACGTTAAGTCATTTTCTTTGTGTGTGGTTAACGAGCTCTAACCACAGAATAATTCGGTCTTGTTTATTTATGTTTATTGGTATTTGTGTGTGTTTGTTGTGTTGTGTGCTGTCCTGCCCTTTTTTTGGGTGTGCCCCTTTTTTGTGTGGGTTGTGCTGGGGTGTTTTTTGTGTTTGTTGTTTGAGAGAGAGCTTTGGCTTTTTTTGTCGTTTGAGAATACCGAGAGACCTAAGATGAGCGATGAGGGAAATGGTTTAATTCCGACTCCTTTGAGAGATGAGGAGAGACGACAGACTTACGAGGACACAACCCCGCGCCCATACATTAGCGACATTTGACCAGTTAAGGACCAGACAAGACAGGCAGTTTTCTGAGTGCTCACACTCCGCACTGCGCTCCCTGTACATTTACATTTTATGAAAAGGTAAAAACTTCCATATTGTGTTTATTTGATTTTTAAGCACTTTTTCTATTTGGGTGTTTTTGTTTTATATGCGGTTTTTTGTTACCATTTCTGATTCAATAGTAAAAAAGAAGGTGGCTCGGTATTTCACAAACCGGAGACCCCCCCCCCCCCCCCCCCCCCCCTTCCCCCTCTCTATTTTTTTTGTGACATTTTTTGACCCAGCCTGTCCTAAGCGGTGCCATTGGCCCCAAACCCCTTACAAACCATGGACCCATGTTCCCCATTATTTTAACAAATTTTGGGGGCCGCAGCTGCTTGAACTTTCCCCTTTCGCATTTGGCCCTCGTGTTGAACACTCTAGCCTAATTGGTAACCCACTCCTTCTTTTTTCTTCTACGATACCACCTCTTTTCTTTTGGTCCTAGGTCCTGTTTTGAACCTTCATGTATCTTTCTTCTCCATTTTTGGTGCATGTTTTTTCAGCATCGGTTTTGTGAAACCAGCATTTTTTTTCGGACTATTATTTTGGAATCATTATGAACTGGCCTTTTAGTTGCCTTGTCAACCCTCCATCCTGTCCATCGTGGTTGTCAGCATGGTGTACTTTCGAAACTCTTAGCTCATTAAGGCGCTGATAGCCAAATGTGACCCCTTTTTATGGTCATTGTCATGTCTTCTCCTCATTTTACACTTATCTTTCTTTATGTGCAGTCGCCGTTTGTGCAGCACATGTGTCATTTATCCCTTTCTGCCAAGGGCATATTCTTACTACTGTCCTAGTTTTGTATGATTGATCACCCAGGTACATTGCACTCAAATCGTTTCATGGAACTACTGAGACACACAGCTGTCTTAGAATCCAAGGGGGTGTTACCTGTAGTCATTCAGATGCGGTTGCTTTTGGTGTATACTAGATTATTATTTGATTTTGTATGCCTGTGTGAATGCATTTTGTTTGTTATTACTCTTTCCTTAAAGGCACATTCATGATTCAAAGACACAGTAACCGCGCTGTGTCCAGTGAGAAAAATGCAGCTCTTAATTATTAAACCCGTTAACACCAAATTATCTTTATTTCTTTTTTACAATTACCTTGTTTACGTTTGTGGAGTATATTTGAAAAAATAAACAAAGATTTTTTGATTCGTTGGGAAAATGACCAGTGTTGTAGACGGAGAGGTGTCGAATTCAGGTATTATGCGTCGTTGCTGTCGATAGACTTCGCATATACATCTTGCCTTGTAGAGTATTTTGCCCGCCAGCGTTGTCCGCGCAATTCCTTGCCGCCTCCCCATCATTTGGTCTCAAAGGATAGCCGATGTCCTCCCCGCAAAACCATCCGCCCCTTATTGGTTACCCGTAGGCCGAACAGCCGCCTATCAATCGGCCCTCTGAGGCCGCATTAACATTGCCTCCCACAGGCATGGCATGTTGCCGCCCCCATTTTCATCCGCCCAGGACCTTGATGGTCTCCATGTTCACCACATTTGCCTCCATCATGCCCGTGTATTTGATAGCCAGATCAGTTCGTC
>JADBJO010019464.1:20879-33223 GCA_016801955.1 Conus betulinus | reverse complement strand
GGAAGAGAGCGAGGAGAGAGGAGAGGGAGAGAGAGAGAGACTTGGACACTTTATTTTACTGATCTCTTCAACATGCGATGAATGATAATATTCATTCAGATATCTCTCTAATGTATTATCTTAAATTTCACTACCCTTCATCTGTCTAATTTTCAATGCTTCCGCGATGAATTTCGAACTGATTTAATTACAAGTTCATCATCTGATGATAACACGCCAGCGACATTTTGTCTTTTTTCGCTATATCTAACTGGAAAAATGAACAATTTGTCCGCACTTCATTATAAGCAGTACAGTGGAACAGAAAGTGTTCTTCGTCATCAATAATGTGTCTACATGCAGGACAAGGAGATTCTGTGGATGTTTCACATTCAAACCATCTTTTGTTCGCATTAAAACCTAAAGTTCTCAACCTAAATCTTGCGTAATTTATTCTGTGCCATTATCTGTTATGACATTGAGAAACTTTTCAGAATGGAACACATTCTTAAATGAGAAAAAAAAACAGCGATATTTTTCTTTACTTTCCATATCTGAGTGCCAATTCTGTTTAAAAGAACAAATAAGCCTGTCTTTAAATTCCGCAATGAACTGTTGCTCATTTCCTACTTCCTGGGTCATCCACACTATTCCAAAAACCCTGTTCTGAAAGGACTTTCTTTACTTTATAAGCCCAGTTTTCTTTTTTTACCTTTTTTTTTTTCATTTCTAGAAGCATCATATCATAGGCTTGCCTGCTCAAACGGGACTGGGGTAGCTTCAAGATCTTCAACCAGTACTTAATACATTTCACAAATGTACTTATATACAAAGGGTATCTGCCCATTTCTCCATATAAAACGGTGTTGGATGAATGAATAGGTACTTGAAGGAAACGCTTCATAGCATACGTATGTACTTTTTTTCCATCTGCGAATTTTCATGTAAGCCCCAAATTTCAGCTGCATAAGTAAGAAGAGGTTTTATCTGTGTATCATCAAACATTTTCCAAAATATACCACAGTCTGTACAATTCAGTTTTCTCAGGGATTTCAGAATTTCAATAGTACCCTTTTTTTTTTCCTTTCATCAGAGATTCTTCCCATGCGTAACGGAAAGTTAATTTTGTTGAAATATCATTCCAAGATATTTATATGAATTAACTACTTGAACATCTGCCTTTCCATAAGACCATTTTCACTGATAGGTGGCCACCCATTCTAAAGACCACTATATTCGTCTTATCCAAGTTAACTGATAAACCTAAGCGTCTGCTTCTTCTTTCAATACATTTAGTTGGTTTTTGCAAACCTACAACTGTTCCGGACAGAAGAACAACATCATCAGCATACAGTAGTAAAAAAACTAATTCAACTGCTCCAGGTATCATCTGGATACCATGTCTTCCTTTGCGGGACAATTCCACCGCCAGTTCGTTTATGAAAAAAGAAAACAACTGTGGACTTAACAAGCATCCTTGTTTTACCCCATTTGGACAATCAAAATAATCTGAATATTCACTCTTCACACGCACACACATGCAAGCACCGAATTGTAGACCCCTCTAATAGCCATGTACAATTTACTATTAACACCACTTTTACGGAGTACATTCCACAGAGCATTCCGATTTACCGAGTCAAAGGCCTTCTTAAAATCTACAAATGCAATGTAGAGCTTCGATTTGCAGAGTAGATGTTTCTGAATCAAAGAATATAGTGTAAATATATGGTCTATGGTGCTGTAACTGGTTCTAAAACCTGCTTGTTCTTCCACTATTTTCTTCAGTTTCAGCCCATTCAGTTAATCTTGCATTTAGTATGTAAGTGTAGATTTTACTTAAAAAACGCTGGTAAGTGATACTCCACGATAGTTGTCGGGATTGTTCACGTCTCCTTTGTTTTTGTAAATTGGTACAATTATAGATTTAGCCCCATTCTGACGGAAAGATACCATTATCAAAAAGTTGAGTGAATAAATGAACAAGAAAATTGATTACAGTTGTGTTTGCATTCTTCAACATTTCTGCTATGATTCTATCTGGTCCTGCACTCTTTCTAATTTTAAATTTGATACCAGCAACAACTTCTTCACTGGAAATAGGTTGATTAAAGATTCGTTATACACAAAACTCTTTTTGTTTATAGATCTTATCACTGACCAGAACATTTTAGAATCATTGACTGAATTAATTAGTTTCTTTAACCTACTTTCTTTAAACTCCAGTTCCTTTGTTTTCCTTAGCGTAACATACTCTTTACGCGATACAGCGTATTCTTCTCTTTTCTTACTTTTATCCTTGGCTGTTTTGCATCTCTGAAATCTTTTTAATAACCTTTTAACGTCCTGTTTCTTTCGTTCGCACTCATTATCAAACCAGTCATTGTATGTTTTGCTGCCTCTACCAATAACTCGAACCATACAAGCTGCAGCTCCGCACAAAAAGCACTGACAAATTTATCTAGACTCTCATTCACGTTAATTTGTAATAACTGACGCGCTTCCTGCATGCTGTCTAGAAATTCATCACATTCAAGTTCATTTTGAATATACCAGCATATGAGAGAGAGAGAGAGAGAGAGAGTATTCGAAGCTTTTGAACAGTTGGCAAGAACAATGCCTCAGTCGCAGACTTAGACTATGGCTAGCTCAACACTGCTGCTTTTACAGACACACACACACGCGCGCGCGCGCGCGCACGCACACACACACACACACACACACACACACACACACACTCACACACACATACACACACACTCTCTCTCTCTCTCTCTCTCTCTCTCTCTCTCTCTCTCGTCCCATTGAGAGGCATTCTACTGCCGGAAATAAAAAACACTGTCAATCTTTAGCCACAGACACGATGCGAACCTTGTACAACATTGAAGGGAGACATGATCGAACAATCATTGTACTTGATCTGACAACTGCCGACCATTCCCATGACACGCTACATCAATTTCACTTTGCTGTCTTTCAAGGCGAATGTCCAACACAGGAGTATGGGGACAGACGAACACAGGAGGGGTCAATTTCAATAGATGAATTGTCAGTTTCACATGTTGGCCTGTCAGTCAGTTGTTGTAACTTATGCATGCTGTAGTTTTGCTGCCATTTTAATTTTTGTTTTGATAAATCAATATTGAAGTCACCCAAAATAACTATTTTAAAATTGTTTATCACAACGTCATCTATCGGAGAGCAGACCTTATCCTGCCAGTCTGTAGTTTCAACTGGGTTTCAGTATAAAAATCCTGCTATAATGGGTTTTATTTCTTATTTCTTGTGCTCTTATTTCAATCCAAGACAGTTCAACACCATAATCTTCAAGTTTGTTCAGTCTTCTGCAATTTTACGAAGATGCAAAATACAAAAGCAAACCCATATTCTTTCTGTTTTAATGGATCTAATCTCATGATCCGGAATCCCGTTACGTTCATGTCAGCATCCGTTATACATGATGACAGACGTGATTCACCCAAACATAATAAATGAAAGTTATAGCCTTTGTACGAAGAATCGCTCCAGTTTTTGTTGTTGTTGTTGTTGTTGTTGTTGTTGTTTGTTTTGCTGTCCCAACCTCTGCACCACCACCTCGTGGCAGTGCACCCACGCCGCTCATTCCGACACCCTGTCCACAGCTACAGCCCGGTCGGCCCCCCGCCGCAGCCCCGGCACCGGCAATCCACAGGGAGCAGTCAATGTCAAGTCGTCAAGAGGCAACCCACCAGAGGAGACACTGCACTGCTGCCGAGTCACTTCGGTGGTGTTCAGTGGCGCCTGTTCTGATCTAACATACGCAGGACACCACCTACTAAGACCCCTACTGACGACAATAATTGCTTAGTCGCGGAGCCGGCGTGAGTGAGCTCTCCCTCCGGAGGGCGCCACCACGTCTGTCCAACGACAGCCCCCATGGACCCGCCGATACCGGTGACCCCGACGGAAACAAACCAAGGCCACAGACGCGGGGAGGACATCGAAACTGAGGTCACCATGAGAGCAGGGCATGAAGGGCCGCAGAACTTGAGACATTTTTTTTTTTAATGCTGATCGATGAGAATGAGGATGATTAAGATGATGCTATAACGGATTTCCATTTCGGTCTGAGACTACATGACAGGGCTGTACTCTACGCTTCCTTTCATAATATATCCCGGCGTCAACCAGGCCCGAGAGATACAGGCACCTGCAGTTGTTGGTCGGGAAATTTGAGCAACACTCTCAGAAAACGCATCCATTAAGTGGATGAAACTCGACTGTGTGGGCCCAGTCCTCCCAACTGAGCCTGTAGCAAACTCAACTCTGGGTAGGAGCCTGTCGGGGCAGAAAAACCCACATGACTCTGATGGGATTTGAACCCACGACCTCCCAGCCGGGAGTCCACGACGCTAACCACTTCGCCACGGCGGCTGGTTCGCTCCAGTATTGTCCTTTGTCACGGGCGGACCAGTGTTTGAATGTATACATTGAGTTTTAATGGGCTGCTCGTCACAGAGGTTGACAGCGGCTTATACTTGTATGTGGAGTGCAGAGGAGAAAGGGTAGCTCCTCTGTCACATTCAGTTTGTGCACCGCCCGTGTGGATCATGCATCCCCTCAGTAAACCCTCACATAGGTGTAGTGTGAGAGGGAAGAGGGAGACCTGGATGAAGTGTGTGTGTATGTGTGTGTGTGTGGGTGTGGGTGTGTGTGCTGTCATTTTAATAACGGTGCAGGGAAGTGTCTTCCATGTGTTCTGTGCGTAAAGTGTGTTGTTTATGCTCAGCGTGTGTTGAATGTGAGTATGTGTTTATGTGGGGTGGGGGGAACCTTCTGCGCTATGCAGTGTTCGTCTCTCTCATTTTTTTTTCTTCTGCTTTTGCTTTTCTGGTAAGAGGCCACGTCCTCTGTTGGTAGCCATATTTATTTTTTCCACTTCGTCGTGGAGAGTAGCGGAACCGGGCCGGAACCCTTCGCTGGGCGGAAGGCAGTCCACTGAGCTTTGGAAGGATCTCAATCCTTGGGTTACCAACAACATTCTTCAGAGTCGTTCCAGACTCTTACTTCCTTCGTTGGAGGTGGCGCATGTACTGGTGGGGCTTTGGGCTCTTCATTGAGCGAAGCTATCCAGTAGTTCTCTTCTGTCTTCACCCGCTGTTCTGGTAAATATATATGTATAAATATGGTGTGTTGTATTCTCGTTGGGTTTGAGAGTTTGTACGCCAAGATGGGATTGGCATTTATTCGGTCAGTACATATTTAAGTGACAATGAGGTCATTTGTTTAAAGTTGGATGTTAAGCAATGGCTCTGTTTAGGGAGCTACTTGTAGGCTTGACATATGTATCTAGTTCTATATTGGAGTCGGTCATATTTGGATAAATGTTGGAGTCGGATATTCCAGAAGCGATACTTCAAGGATTGAAGCAAATTATTTAGGGTTTTTTTTTTTTTTTTTTTTTTTAACATCAAGTCGGGTCCGGAACGGAACGAGTTGCCGCCATCTAACATTCAGTCAACTAGCGGAGATTTCCGATGTGGCGCTCCCGCCATAGGTCCCGCTCCTCGTCTTGTTTGTTTGTCTCTGTCGTTTTTTTTATTATTATTATTATTATTATTTATATGTAAGTATTTTATAGATAATATAGAAGAATGAATGAGTTTTATGGAGTTTCATCCACCATTAATTTAAAATGTAATGAGAACTTCCAAGAGTTTATTGTATTGTAATTTGTAATATGAATGAGACAAAATTGAGAATTGTAGTAAAGGAAAATAAGGGAAAGAGGAAAACGGCAATGATTCAAGGACAGCTGAAACCAAAAGAAAAACAGAAATTGAAAATTTTTATTCTTCTTTGAATTCTTTCAATTGTTTAAATTGAACGTACACGATCCACACATGTTCTGCATTTACACACACATAATCCGCAATCATCATGATTATTCGGCGAGGGACTGACATCTGCCGCAGGGCGCTTTTCGTTTCTTTTTCTTGTGTGGAGATAGGCCACAGTTGCTGACGTTGGCCGACCTGGAGGATGGTCCCCAGAGAGGAGGATACCGGAGCTGAGCCTGAGGGGTGCTGGAGGTGTCCGGCGTAGGAATGAGTCTTCTAGACGCCACTGAGGAGAGCAGCCAGTCTTGCTTCGGAGATCTAATCCGTGGAACACTCTTGGGACAGTCTTCAACAAATCAGTTATGTGACAAGTTTGTGTGTGGTGTATGGGCTGTGGATTTGTGTGCGCGTGCGCTAGTGTGATCTAATGTATATTGTTATGCCTGTTTGTTGTTGTATTAGTTTGTTTCTCCCCTTCCTCTTCTATTTGATGGAGGTAGCTTTAGGTGGTGAGGTTGGGTAGCAGAGAGATCTGGGTGGTGGTGTTTTTTTTAGGGCTCCCCTCTAACGGGTTATTTTGTCCCTTAGCGATAGTTAGCTCCTGATAGGATCTACACTCCTATATGTTTATTTTTTTCCTTTGTAGTTATTCTTTTTCCTGTCTTTCCTCCCTCTTCTTTGATAGGTTCCCCCATTTCATAAATGGAATGTATGTGTGAGCGATTGAGGTGTTTAATATATTTGGGTAAATTTGTATATTTAAGATTTAAAAAAATATTATTTGTTCCGTTCTTCCTGGAGTGGTCTGGAGATAGTGAGTGGTTCAGTGTTGTGCCTCTATGCTCTTTGTCTGTCCCTGCCTCATTCCCATTACAGGATCTTTTTCCCTTGACATTCTTATTCCTTGCATTATTTATGTTCAAGAACCCTATACGGAGACCTTGTTTAGTTGGCCATGTAACTAGTGTTAACCACATGTTGCATGAAAAAGAAAATGATGAATTGTTCTATGTTATAAACGTTCATTTTCTCATAAACTAACTGGGATTAGACGTTATTACAGCAGAAGCCTCAAGCAAAAAAAAAAAAAAAAAAAAAAAAAGAGAGAGAGAGAGAGATGTGAATATACGATTTCAGTTGAAATCTTAATTCACAGAAGTTTGACACAAAGCACGTATCCTAATGCAATGACAGTGATATCAACGAGACAACAGGGAGGGCAGAGTGGGGCAGGGAGTCAAGAAAAGTCAAAAAGGTCAATAGATAAAATGCCAGTCAACTAGAGTTAAGTGCACTTGGACGAAGTCAACAAGGTCAATATATACAACGTCAAACAACTAGAGTTTAGGGGATCTAGATGAAGTCAACAAGGTCAATATATAAATGTCACACAACTAGAGTTTAGGGCACCTAGATGAACGCAACAAGGTCAATATACACAATGTCAAACAACTAGAGTTTAGGGCACCTGGACGAAGTCAACAAGGTCAATATACACAATGTCAAACAACTAGAGTTTAGGGCACCTGGAAGTCAGCAAGGTCAATATATACAACGTCAAACAACTAGAGTTTAGGGCGCCTGGACGAAGTCAACAAGGTCAATATATACAACGTCAAACAAACTAGAGTTTAGGGCACCTGGACGAAGTCAACAAGGTCAATATATACAATGTCAAACAACTAGAGTTAGGGCGCCCTGGACGAAGTCAACAAGGTCAAATCTACAATGTCAAACAACTAGAGTTTAGGGCACCAGAACGAAGTCAACAAGGTCAATATATACAATGTCAAACAACTAGAGTTTAGGGCACCTGGACGAAGTCAACAAGGTCAATATATACAACGTCAAACAACTAGAGTTTAGGGCACCTTGACAAAGTCAACAAGGTCAAACAATGCCCCAATTACATTACAAGAGGTGAAGGATGCTATAGATTCTCTCCCGAACAAAATAAACAGCTGTTGGAGTTGACTCCATTTCCAATGAAATGATTAAACATTTCCAGACAATTGGATAAGCATTTTACTCAGCATATTTAAAAAATGCTGGAACTCAGGTCATTTGCCTCAAATATGGAAAGAATCAGTAGTAGTACCGATTCACAAGGAAGGTAAACTGAAAGAAAGTATAGATAGTTACAGACCTATTTCATTAACTTCTCATGTCTGTAAACTTTATGAAACCCTTGTTTTAAATAGACTAAACTACTTTTGCGATAAGAACAAAGTTATCCCAACAAACGAAGCAGTTTTCGAAAGGGTAGAAGTGCTGTTGAATATTTGGTCAAACTTACCACTCAGATTAAACATCAATTTTCCAGGAGAAAATGTTTACTAGCAACCTTGTTTGATATCACTAAAGCTTACGATCAAGTATGGCACTCTCGTTTGCTTTATAAAATTAAGAGATTGGATTATCAGGAAACATTTATGATTTTCTTAAAGAATTCTTAGAAAATCGATATATAAGAAACGAAGGTAGGGAACTCCTACTCTACGAGAAGAAAATTATACATAGGCATTCCTCAGGGGTCTGTTATTGCCCCTTTACTTTTTAGTATTCTGATGTACGATTTACCCACAAAAATTACTAAAAATATAGAATTAGCCTAATATGCAGATGACATATGCATATGGATGAAGGCGACATTAAAAGAAATGTACATCTGTCAGATCACAAAATTATATTAAAAAGTTATATATATAAAAAGAACTAAATACCTTTTCTGCTTCCATGAATGAAAATGGTTTGCAAATATCAACTGAAAAAAACACGCATGATGTTATTTAATACTGGGTCTGATCCAGTTAATATGCCTTCATTTCAAGTCAATGGCATACCCATCAAATATACAAAAGTAGTGAAATTCTTGGAGTAAATTTAACATCAAAGTTGTCATGGAATTTTCATATAGAGCATATTCTAACGAAAGCTCGAAAAACTTTAGATTTATTAAAGATCATTACCAAGTACGGTTGGGCTCAGGACACAGTTATTCTTTTGCACCTTTCTACTACACTGGTTAGATCAAAATTAACGTATGCACAAGAGGTGTTCTTCAGTGCACCCAAATACTTACCGAAAAAAAACTTCAGAGTATTGATTCCAAAGCATATAAGATAGCATTGGGACTACCAGTCCATGCCTCATGTACAAAAGCATACAGTACTGCTAGGATATTACCACTGGAAGAATAAAGGAAGTTCGCATGCACCAAGTTTCTTATAAGAAGTTCTGCTATAGACAACAATATAGGCCCTGAAATACATATTAAATCAGACACTGATTTTCCCAAAAGGGCTAAAAATATTTCATGTCAAACGACTCTAAGAACATATACTTCCTCGATTTTAGAATCCTCAGATATCAAACTAACATCTATTGCAAAAAGATCGATTGTGACTCCTATACCTCCCTGGATACTAACACGTGCACATTTTGATATTGAGCATACTGACCTAACAAAGGCTGAAAATACTAATTTGTTGTGTTATTGAATATCAAAATGCATTTGCATGATCACTATTCCAACCATTTTAAGATATACACTGATCGATCATCAATGAACATGCAGGTGCAGCATACATTATCCCAGGTCTTTAACAAGAAAAGTCTTATTATCTTGAAAAAAAAATCTATATTCACTACTGAATTAACTGCTATAATTATGGCCTTAAAGTTTGTTGTTGATTACTCTCAAAAGTTATTTAAATTGTTTTATGAGTAGATTCCAAGTCAGTTCTTACTGCCATGAAGAATTTTAATCTAAAAATTCGACCTGAGATGATCACTGAAATAAATGATTTAGTACAATTCCTCTCAGTCATAGACACTGAAATAACATTTCTTTGGGTGCCCCCTCCCACTGTGGGTTATATTATAATGAAAAGGTTGATGTTCTAGCAAAGAGAGGAGCAAAACGATCATCAGATTCGCATTTTCTAAACTTCTTTATGTCAGTGCAAGAGTGCTATGATTTGGCAGAAAAAGTACAATTTTCTAATTTTCATTTGATAGAAAGAGAAACTGGGTGTTTTGGTTTACACGATGAACTGAAAAATATTCATGAAAAGTTAAGTAAGTACGATCAAAATATTTATCGTAGACGACAGATAAGGTCTTTGATCTGTAGATGGAAATTGGATTGTTTTAAGACAAAATATGTAAAAAAATGTACATTGTATATGTGGTTATAGCATATCAAATGATCACATTCTATTGTATAACTAATGAAAAAACTCATTCCAAATACGCCCATTCAAAATGTTTTCCTGTCAGCAAGTGAAACATATTCTTTTGTGCTTAGCTAAAAGTCCAACTGGCAAATACTTATAATAGATAATAGTCAGTGGTGAGATGTGACAGAAGAGTTATATGTTTTTGTTTTTTTGTTTCTTTTATCTTTGATTAAGTGGTTTTTCTATTTTTGTGTTATAGATGAAGATAAGTTAATTCTTTTGACTCGTTGTGTTAACCTTTTTTCCCGGACACAATTTATTTTCCCCCGTCTAATATCACGTTATGTGGAAAGACATAAAACAAAACAACAACAACAACAACAAGGTCAATATATACAACGTCAAACAACTAGAGTTTAGGGCACCAGAATGAAGTCAACAAGGTCAATATATACAACGTCAAACAACTAGAGTTTAGGGCACATGGATGAAGTCAACAAGGTCAGTATATACAATATCAAACAACTAGAGTTTAGGGCACCAGAACGAAGTCAACAAGGTCAATATATACAACGTCAAACAACTAGAGTTTAGGGCGCCTGGACGAAGTCAACAAGGTCAATATATACAACGTCAAACAACTAGAGGTTAGGGCACCATAACGAAGTCAACAAGGTCAATATATATATATATATATATATATAACGTCAAACAACTAGAGGTTAGGGCACCATAACGAAGTCAACAAGATCAATATATATATATAACGTCAAACAACTAGAGTTTAGGGCACCCGGACAAAGTCAACAAGGTCAATATATACAATGTCAAACAACTAGAGTTTAGGGCACCCGGACAAAGTCAACAAGGTCAATATATACAATGTCAAACAACTAGAGTTTAGGGCACCCGGACAAAGTCAACAAGGTCAATATATACAATGCCAAACAACTAGAGTTTAGGGCACCCGGACAAAGTCAACAAGGTCAATATATATAATGTCAAACAACTAGAGTTTAGGGCATCAGAACGAAGTCAACAAAGTCAATATATACAACGTCAAACAACTAGAGTTTAGGGCATCAGAACGATTTCAACAATGTCAAAACATACAACGTCAAACAACTAGAGTTTAGGGCACCTTGACGAAGTCAGCACGGTCAAAATATACAACGTCAAACAACTAGAGTTTACGGCACCAGAACGAGGTCAACATGGTCAATATTACAATGTCAAACAACTAGAGTTTAGGGCACCAGAACGAAGTCAACAAGGTCAATATATACACCGTCAAACAACTAGAATTAGGGGCACCATGACAAAGTCAACAAGGTCAATATATACAACGTCAAACAACTAGAGGTTAGGGCACCATAGCGAAGTCAACAAGGTCAATATATACAATGTCAAACAACTAGATTTAAGGGCACCAGAACGGCGTCAACATGGTCAATATATACAACGTCAAACAACTAGAGTTTAGGGCACCTGGACAAAGTCAACAAGGTCAATATATACAATGTCAAACAACTAGAGTTTAGGGCACCAGAACGAATTCAACAAAAGATACAACGTCAAACAACTAGAGTTTAGGGCACCTTGACAAAGTCAGCACGATCAAAATATACAACGTCAAACAACTAGAGTTTACGGCACCAGAACGAGGTCAACAAGGTCAATATATACAATGTAAAACAACTCGAGTTTAGGGCACATGGACGAAGTCAACAAGGTCAATATATATATATAACGTCAAACAACTAGAATTTAGGGCACCATGACAAAGTCAACAAGGTCAATATATACAACGTCAACAACTAGAGGTTAAGGCACCATAACGAAGTCAACAAGGGCAATATATACAATGTCAAACAACTAGATTTTAGGGCACCAGAACGGAGTCAACAAGGTCAATATATACAACGTCAAACAAGTAGAGTTTAGGGCACCTTGACGAAGTCAGCAAGGTCAATTTATACGTCAAACAACTAGAGTGTAGGGCACCTTGCTGAAAGAGAGAGACACACAATACGCTCTTATTCCTTGACAACCAGGTAACAACAGACATCAAACATAAACCAAGTGCTTCCACAAAATCTGAGCGCTATGGGCAGCAGATCAGTATTTGGTCCAGCAAACTGTGATGACAATTTACTAGTACACACACACACACACACACACACACACACACACACACACACACAGAGCAGTTACTTTCTGCTGGATAGTGTCACATTGATATAGTGATAAAATGTAGATAGAGCTGCAAAACAGGGTGCAAAATGTAGTTCAGAGTCTCTCAGGATGAATTTTCCACTTTCAGTTCAAGAACAATATAGTATAATGGAATCATTTGCTTGGAACC
>JADBJO010019464.1:13379-18379 GCA_016801955.1 Conus betulinus | reverse complement strand
TTAAATTATGCGATCAGTTTCAGGATGCTATGCTTTCTGCCGCGAATCAGTCAATATCTATAATTAAACCAGTCAAATCAAGTTCAAACGATCTGGTGGAATGAGACGTGTGAAAAAGAGAAAAAGATCAAACTGAGAGAGAATATTTACGAAGCAAAGGAGAAGAGCGCGCTAAAAAGCTACTGGAGAAAAAAAACAGCAAAAAAAAAAAATCATTCAATCACACCACAGCACAAACGAAACGGCAATATTGGTTTAACTTTTGTAAGAATGAAATATCAAATCATAAAGATTTTCAAAAAGTGTGAAAAAGTTAAGAAAATTGAAAAATGGAGTAAACTTGCCAAAATGTCCTGTCAAGCTCCCAAACTCTGATTTCCCTTCTAATCTAGAAAAGGCCGAAGTTTTTGTTGACACATTGGCCAAAAATGGCAGCAAAGATAGTTTAGCAAAAAAAACATAGGCTGCACAGAGAGCAAGAAGAAGAAAGGTTCACCGAGAACGATCCAGACCCTGTACTAAACCACCATTTGAATGCTCTCATAACAGTTCAAGAAATAGAAGAATGTCTTGCTAATCTGGGAACCAAAGAAAAAAAAAAAAAAATCAATGGGTTTAGATGGAATCTCAAATGAAATGTTGCGTCATGTCCCACCTAATGTTAAACGCTTTATCTCGGTATTCATTCAAAAATGCTGGGAAAATGGCAATCTGCCCTCATTATGGAAGTATTCTATGATAGCTCCTCTACATACACACGGAAAACCTCGAAGTAACATAAACAGCTACCGCCCAATTGCCCTAACGTCGCGTACATGCAAACTAATGAAAAGAGTTGTCCTAAACAGATTACCTTATTTTTGTAATAAACATCAAATCATGTCTATAAATCAAGCTGGTTTTCAGAAAGGCAGATCAGCAACAGAACATCTAGTGAAACTCACAGCACCTGTTAACCAACAATTTGCAAGACGAAAAAACATCTCTTGTCAACTGTCTTTGACATAAGGAAAGCGTACGAACAAGCGTGGCATTAACGACTTTTGTATATACTTAAAAGTATAGGAATAAATGGAACTATGCATAATTTAATCAAAGTATTATTTCAAAGAAGAATTATTCAAACAAGAATAGAGCATACATATTCCACCACTAAAACACTGGAAATGGGTCTTCCACAAGGATCAGTATTATCTTCATCTTATTTAATATCCTAATTGCAGATATAACCAAAGGCTTATCCAAAGACATAGTTTTAGTACAGTTTGCTGACTACATATGTTTGCGGACTGAAGTCACACTATGAAAAAAAAAGCCATTAAGATTCTTAAATCACATAAAGATCAAAATCAACATGAATTAAACAATATCACTAGTTTGTTTACATGAAAATGGATTGACACACTCGGCAGAAAAAAAACAAATATAATGCTTTTTAACTCCGGCTATGACCCAGATAAACTTCCACAATTTACCCTGAATGGGTCTGTCTTGCAATACGTCAAATCTATTAAATTCTTAAGAGTATATCTAACATCAAAACTTTCATGGAACCAATATATTGAACATATATTTGAATAAAGTAAGAAAAAGTTGAGATCTAAAGCAAACAAAAAATGCGCGAACAAGATAAAGAGAATTTAACACTCCTATCTTCTACTTTTGTGCGGTCTAGAATGATTTATGTTCGAGAAGTCTTCTTCAACGCTCCACAACATCTACTTAATAAGCTACAAAGTATAGACTGCAAAGCATAGAAACTTGCTCTTGGAGTTCCCACACATACATGTAACATTGGGGCATACTATGAAATTAGGTTTTTGCCTTTGAACGAGTTTCGAAAAGTGTCCTCCACCAAATTGGTTTAAGAACATTTCACAAAAAAAGTCTATGTACAATTGAAGTATGTCTAAGTTCAGAGACAGATTTTGCTAAAAGAGCAAAAGACATAAAATCAGCTAAATCTATTCAGTCATACACATCTACTCTTAAAGAAAAAAAAAAAAAGTTTACCAAAGTAAAATAGCTGTCCATCCATCCTTTCCACCCATTCCCAAATGGGAATAAACAAAGCAAATTATGACACAAACTTTACTGAACTGAACAACAAGATGCAAAGCATATAAACGTACTCCCAGTTTATCTTGAATACTCGTGAGATATTCCATGAAGAGGGAAAACCGTTTCGGGCCGTTATAGCCGTTAGTAACGGCTATTCTGGTAAACATCGGCCATCATCTGTGACCCATAATGACCATACCTACAAATTTCCAGAAGGATCGGCCAAGTACTTTCTGAGATACTCCATGAAAAAAAGAAAAAAACCGTTTTGGGCCGTTATAGCCGGTGTAAAAAAATAAAACATCGGGCGTCATCCGTGACCCATAATGAACATACCTACAAATTTTCAGAAAGATCGACTGAGTACTTTCTGAGATACTGCCATTTAAAAAAAACTGTTATCGGCCGTTATAGCCGTTAGTAACGGATATAACGGTAAGCTAAAACATCGGGCATCATCCGCGACCCATAATGAACACACCTACAAATTTTCAGAAAGATCGGCCATGTACTTTCTAATATATTCCATAACGAAGAAAAACCCGTTATGGGCGTTACAGCCGTTAGTAACGGATATAACGGGTAAAAATAAACATCAGGCGTCATCCGTGACCAACAATGAAAATACCTACAAATTTTCAGAAGGATCGGCCGAGTATTTTCTGAGATATTCCATAAAAAAAAAAGAAAAAACCGTTTTGGGCCGTTATAGCCGGTAGTAAACAGTTATAACGGTAAACTAAACATCGCGCATCATCCGTGACCCATAATGAACAAACCTACAAATTTTCAGAAAGATCGGCCATATACTTTCTGATATATTCCATAACGAAGAAAACCGTTATGGGCCGTTATAGTCAATAGTATGGACATAACTGTGAAAGAAAACATTGGACATCATCCATGACCCATAATGAACATACCTACAAATTTTCGGAAGGATCGGCGAGGTATTTTCTGAGATATTCTATAAAGAAGTAAAACCGTTATGGGCCGTTAAAGCCGTTAGTAACGGATATAACGGTAAACTAAAACATCGGCCATCATCTGTGACCCATAATGACCATACCTAGAAATTTCCAGAAGGATCGGCCAAGTACTTTCTGAGATACTCCATAAAAAAGAAAAAAACCGTTTTGGGCCGTTATAGCCGGTGTAAAATAAAGCATCGGGCGTCATCCGTGACCCATAATGAACATACCTACAAATTTTCAGAAAGATCGACTGAGTACTTTCTGAGATACTGCCATTTAAAAAAAACTGTTATCGGCTGTTATAGCCGTTAGTAACGGATATAACGGTAAACTAAAACATCGCGCATCATCCGTGACCCATAATGAACACACCTACAAATTTTCAGAAAGATCGGCCATGTACTTTCTGATATATTCCATAACGAAGAAAACCGTTATGGGCCGTTATAGTCGATAGTAATGGACATAACGGTGAAAGAAAACATTGGACATCATCCATGACCCATAATGAACATACCTACAAATTTTCGGAAGGATCGTCCAAGTATTTTCTGAGATATTCTATAAAGAAGTAAAACCGTTATGGGCCGTTAAAGCCGTTAGTAACGGATATAACGGTAAACTAAAACATCGGGCATGATCCGTGACCCATAATGAGCATACCTACAAATTTTCAGAAAGATCGACTAAATACTTTCTGAGATTGTGCCATTAAAAAAAAAACTGTTATGGGCCGTTATAGCCGTTAGTAACGGATATAACGGTAAAATAAAACATCGGGTATCATCCGTGACCCGTAATGAACACATCAAATTTTCTGAAAGATCGGCCATGTACTTTCTAATATATTCTATGAAGAAGAAAACCGTTATGGGCTGTTATAGCCGTTAGTAACGGATGTAACGGATAACGGTAAAAAAAAAAAAATTCTGCCTGTCTTCAGCTGGGGCTTGATTGCTTCTACCACCTTGTCTCCTGAGTCCTCCAGCATGCTTTGAAGTCTGATCTTCCCCCTGCTTGTATTCCTCCAGGATGGATTTCAGTGGCAGTTTCAGCTTTGCTTGGCGACAGTACAGCGCTAAGTTAGTCAGACAGGGTGGGACACCTAGCCATTCCTTGTGAACTTGTTGATTTTGGATTCCATTGCCTCCACTATGCTGGTGCAGATGTCGTATATCATCAGAGGCCATAGGAGCGACACCAGACCTTGTATTTGCCAGGGAGCCCACACTGGTCAATGGTCTCCAAGCCATCTTCTTCCGACATCTGTTTGGTTTCTTTTGCTGTTTGTGTGTCTTTCAGCGTGTCATCATACCATCTTCCAAGGCTCTTGACTGGCTCTTCTGTAACTGTTGGAATGGTCTGGTTGGCAACACACTGAAGACCACAGATTCGGCCACTTTTCCTTTCCTCAGTGAGAGACTCCGTGATTTCTTTTTGCTTGAACTTCATTCTGCATGAGGCAACTATGTCATCCAGCCTCTCCAGCACATGACGTGTCTCGTCTTCTCTGGATGAAATCACTGTAGTGTCATCCATGAAGGCCTTGAGAGGGGGCATCTTGTATCCATCGCCAAGGTCTGTTTGTCTTGCGTTGCTTGTTTGCTGCTTTCAAGATGACTTCCATTGCCAACACGAACAGTATTGGGAAAATTGCACAGCCCATTGCAATGCCCACTTCCAAGTTGATCCAATCTGTTGTGTACTCCTTGGTAGAGAAGCGCATTGAGAAGCCATTGAAGTACTTCTTGAGCATGTCGCGGGTGTTCTTTTCTTTGGCACATGGTACATCTCAAGAGCCAACTGTATCATCTCATGGGGTACAGATCCATATGCGTTTGCCAGATCAAGCCACACTACGTCCAGGTCTCTTTTTCTGTTTTGCTCTTTGGATTGCGTTCCAGATCATTGTGGCGTGTTCTACACAGCCAGCCACGCCTGGGATGCCACCTTTCTGGACTGACA
>JADBJO010019463.1:27500-33223 GCA_016801955.1 Conus betulinus | reverse complement strand
GAGATCCAAGTTGGAGGTGAAGCAGCTTCGTTTTCCTTCAGTTTTTTCTTCGAAAGTTCACCATGTCTTCTCCTCAGTGAGTACTAACTTTGTAGAAAAACTTAGCCTAAATGTTTGCTGTCCTATCGGTCCTGTAGCAGACGATTTGTCCAGTTTTTGAGCATTCATTTTAAGATTATGATTGACTCTAGGCCTAGTGTTAAATCTTTCAAATTATTTGCTTTCCTTTTAGAGATTTACTCGTGGTTTTTTCCGTGCTGGATCGTTGATAAGGTTTGATATAGCGCTGTGTTATTTTTCTTTTTTTTTTTTTTTTTTTTTTTTTTTTTAACAACCTCGGCAATGGACAGGGTTGCTGGTGAAGGACGATGTCCATCGCTGGAATGACCGGATAGAGGGTTCGGACAATTGCCTGAGAAGTCATGCGCGCGCAGTCATCTTCATGGTCCAGTATTAGTACCTTTCTGGCCCCATCTGTTTAGCCAAGCAAACGACAAAACGTATAAGATGTCATGATCATGATTTTTTTTTTCCCGTACACACACGGTACAGCATAAATTGTAGTTTCTTTGCATATAACTTTGCTTTTAAAGAAAAAGTAAAAGCTGTAAACCTCCAAAGGGATTTACATGTTTACTGTCATTTTAAGCCAAACATTGATGATTGAGTATGTGTCCCAAGTGAAAACATAAAGAGAGGAGAAATGGGTAGCAGGAGACTTTAGCTCTTACCCATAGACTCCAGAAACTATTTTGACTTGTTCAACCCAGATCAGTGCCATGGACCTGTGTCAAGGCAGTGTTTCAGGCAACAAAACTAATGTGCTCAAATTAATTTTCAAAAAAAAGGGGGGGGGTGTTTTGAAGTCTTTTGGCCGAAACAGAGTCAGCTGTTGACAGAGTCAAACAGGAAAAATCAAGTGTCAAAGTATGATAAATCTTAAATGTGTTGAGAAAACAATAAATTTTTGTAATAGAACTGTATGAATTTGTTTTTACATATTGGTCAATTGATTTTGTAAAGAAACTTCAGATGAAGTATCCGGTCAGTGTCAGGTTCATGTACAAATATATTGCTTGAGCTTGTCAAGAGATCAAAAGTCTGAAAGCAAATGAGACTTTAAATTGCAATGTCTTGGTACACTAACACTTTACAATAACCTTGTTAATTAGTCTGCCTTTTGGCAAAATTGTTTGTGAGAAGTTAAAACTTTAAGTGAAGTATCCCTTGAAGAGAAATGGTTCAACTTCAGCTAATGAGAAAATTGTGTTTTAAAAACTTGCTGTTTTCCTTCTTCGTTGTCCTCCACAAACGCCCAGCTGTTGTCAATGGTTACTAATGTGAAGGGTTTACAAATTGTGCAGCTTGGGGGTGGGGGGGGGGGGGGGTGAGTTTGTTAGTTTTTGTCTCAGCACTCTCAGGCGTAAAGTACTGGGAGAGCGGGTTGTGGCAGTCTCTGGGTTCAGGATGTTCCAGTCTTAGAGGGTTTCTGAGAGAGAGAGTTTTTGTGGTTATGCATGAGATGCGGTAATACTGTTGATTTAGTGGCTTCTTCTGCCTGTGGTGGGCAGGGGTCTGTTTGTTCTCTCCTGAGACATGGCAATCTGGAAGGGATTTTTGTACAGAATGATGAGTCTGGAGGTACCCTATTGTTCCTCAAGTGAGGACCACTCTAGCTGTACAAGCGTATCACAATGTTTGAGGTGTTTCATTATCTATTCTAGACATACCTGACTAGTATACGCTGGACCTTCTTGATTTTTTAAAGATGAGTCGAATTATTGCTTTCTTTCCATTAAAGATCTGGGTGAAAATTTAGAAGAAAATGTCAGAGCTGCTCTAGAAGTATTCACTTTATAAGTTTATTTATCGTTGTCATGTGTATTATGTGACTGAAGTAAGCATTATATTTTAAGATATTACTCTTGAGTAGGAAGTTCCTAAACTTCCAGGATTGCCAGTTGCTTCCAAATTTAAAAAGCTGCCTATGATATTTGCTGCACTCATTACTTTGATGACTAATTGGCTTATTCTAGTACTGTAGAAAGTGTGGAAAACACATACACACACAGGCATGCAGTGATGCAGGTATGCGAGCGCATGTGCGTGCACACACACACCCACACCACACACACACACACACACACACACACACACACCACACAACACACCACACACACACACACACACATTTGAATTCCTTGGACTTTGGCCCCTTCCCCCACCCCCCCCCTCGCTCTCCTTTCTGCTTGGATAACTACATGTCAGTCAAGTCTGCGTGTCTCTCTGGTGTTTTGTTTTGTTTTTCTTCTCTTACTTTTACTATCTTGTCATTTACTTGCAATCTCACTTAGCTCACCTGCGATCTCTCTGTCTTTTTTCTCTCTCTTTCTGTATGTGTTTTCCCATGTATGGTCATTAAATTTCTTCTATTCACTGATGTTGTCTGAAGAAAAGTCAGCTGTTCTGAAATTTGTCAGGTGGATTCATAGTGTTCTGCAACAAGACTGTTGAATTTATTTAATTCATTTGACACAACAAACATGTACAGGTTCAGAGGTTCTGCAGTGACTGTTGATCACTGTTTGACTTGGATGAAAAAAGACCAGAAACGGTGTTTGTATGTTATTGTTATAACTTTTTATGGCGTGCCATAGAGGGATAGGATCATTCTGATTTGGTTCAGTTGTTCATCCTGCTATTGTCCTTCTGGTTTGAGTGAGAGAAAGTTGAAACAGGAAGCAGGATGCAAATTAAAGGCTGACCACGTGGGTTGTGGTCAGGGGAGTGTTTCACGTCATAGTACATCCTGCATCCTGTTTTTAGAGAAAAGGGGGTGCCTTGGGTACATATGCACACATTTCGGGGTCTGACCTGTATGCTGAAAATGGCTGATATGGCCCTGAATGCAGTATGGAATGCATACCTGTTTGTTGTTCCAATGACAGGCTTCAATAAACATGGCATTATTCGGCAGGGGGAGAATGGGGTGGCCTTTTGAACTGGAATATCTTTCGTGTCCATCTCTCCTGTCAGTTTGTCTTTCTATCAAGCAGGCACATAGTCGACCACACAAACATGTTCACACACTCTCTGTCTCTTTCTGTGTCAGTCTGTCTCTCTCTCTCTCTCTCTGTCTTGTCTTGGCACTCATGCACAGGTGTACATACTCACAAACACACACAGATGCCCCCCCCCACACACATATGCAAGTTTGTGTGCATGCGTGCACGCATCCTGCACACACACACACACACACACCACACACACACACACACACACACACACACACACACACACACACACACACACACACACACACACACTACACAACACACACACACACACACACACACACACACTCACACACTCACACACTCTTATGCTTACAAGTGGATACGCCTGTGCTTTGCAGTTTGTGTATTGTGCACACTTTGATCAGCACCATGTGGCACACACACACGTGTGTGTGTGTGTGTGTGTGTGTGTGTGTGTGTGTGTGTGTTGTGTGTGTGTGTGTGTAGGACGGTTTGTATGTCTTTATAAATAAAATGGGACAGCTCATGCTAATGGAGGAAGGGGGACATGCATGCTTGACATCCCTATCTTTATATTGTGTTTACAAATTCTGATATTATACTGCTTGCTTTTTTTTCTGACTTGTGACATTAACAAGTCTGTCAGTTTTTTTCTTTAAGAAGTGTTTTAAATCCAAAAAAATAGAATATCCTAATCAATACATGTTTCAAAACGGATGGTAAGAAGCAAAATTGAAAACTTTTAAAAGGACAGGTGAAAATTTTCCATCCATTTTACTTCAGGGACCTAAGCAATAGCAGAACATAGTTTATCATTTTCAGCTGTACCATATCAAAAGTCTTGTAAGTTACGTCCAGTGTGCTAGCCTGGTCAGTCACATTTTTGCAGCTATAGCAGTACAAGGACAGGAACTACCCACCTAACGAAAGAAACTGGCATTATTTCTGTGATTAAAACAAGAAATTGCGTTTCTGTCTTTCACAGTTTAAGGGTGAGCAAGTGTATAGATTGAATATGTGTTCAGCTTGCATGCAATTTGGCAGTGCTAATTATTTCTTTCTTTTCCTTAGACGCAATCTACTACAAAGTTCTAACCTTCTGCAGAGTTCTCTCTTTCTCTTAGTCTGTCATCTCTTTCTTATAGCAAATTTATTTTCAGTTTTTTTCTCCTGAAACAGATGTAGTATCAAGTTCTTTTTGCTCTTTGCGTGTTTTGTTTTCTTAAAATGCAAGAGGTAGTATCATTTTTTTGTGATTGATTAGACGCGATGACGTTGTCTGTTTTGATGTTTGTTTGGTTAAAATGCATTTCAAGTAATTCCGTCTCCATTTTATTGTAGGACAAGGTGACTGCAGTAGATGTTTTCTATATATAAATAATATATAGCTTATATATATAGAATATTTCAGATTATTTTTTATTCCTGCTCCTACCATTTGTTTAGGATTTCTTTATGACTATCTGTGCAGAGTGTCTGTCTGATGTTTCTATACTATGTCTGTCCTGTCTATCGCCGTCTGTATGTCTTTCTCTCTATCAGATCTCAATCCTCTGTCTCTGTTCCTCTCTTCTCTGTCTCTGTCCTTTATTCTCCTCTCCTCTGATAACCTTTGGTTTTCATCTCGATACTCATTTGCTCTTTCCTATCTGTTAGTCTTTGTCCTGTCTGTCTGTCTGGTCTGTTCTCATGGCCTGTCAGCTCCTGTCATTCATCTGCTTCTGTCCACTTTCGCCGTCCATCCTCTCTCTTTCGCTCTGTTCTCTGTTCTCATCTCTTTCGGCTGCGAGTTTCCTCTCTCATTCTCTGTCCCTCTGTCTCCTATCTATCCGTTCTCCTCGTCTCTCCGGCTCCTCTGCTCTCTCCTCTCCGTCCCTCCTCTTCTCCCCTCCCTCGTCATCTATCTCTCTCCATCTCATTGTCTCTGATTAGCCGTCCTCTTCCTCCCTCTCTTCCTCTCCTTCCTCCTCTTCTTCTATCTCTTCATCTCCTCCCCCTCATCTCCTCCGCTTAGTTCTGTCTGGTCTGTCTCACTCTCATCCTCTCTCTCTCTCCCGCTCTCGTCGTCCTGTCTCCACTCCCTCTCCTGCCCCCTCTCACCTCGAGTCCGTCCCCTCTCTCGCTCCTCCCTCCTCCCCTCCCGTCCTCACTGGCTCTTCTCTCTCCCTCCTCTCGTCCTCTCTCTCTTCTTCCTGACGTCCCCACCCCTCGCATCTGTCCTCTGTCCTCCTCTCTCAACTCTTCCTCTCCTTTCTCCGTTCCTCGTCCTCCCCTCCTCTCGCTCCCCTCCTCCTCCTCCTCCCTCCTCGTCTCTCTCTCTCTCCTCTCTTCTCTTCTCTCTCGTCTTCTGTCTGTCACCCATTTGTTCTGTCCCCTCTCTCTCCTCTCTCTCTCCTCTCTCTCTCTCCCCCGCTTCGTCGAGGAAGGGCCTGGGGGTCACCCCAGGGGGTCCTCCTCTCTCCATTCTCATCCCCTCATCAGTGTAGGGTGATTGGGAAAAGGGTAGAGGGTGGGGAAGTAGGGTGTAGGGGAAAGGCGGGGCAAGCTTTGATACAGGTGAGTGCTTTGATCATGGTATGGATGACTTCCTGTAAATGTGATTTAGGAACAGAGCATGGCACCAAACATGACTTGCCATACTGACGTGACCTTGGTCAGTGTATACCGACTGTCAGTCGTATAGGA
>JADBJO010019463.1:0-25000 GCA_016801955.1 Conus betulinus | reverse complement strand
TGCACACACATGCGGTTTGATACATGCAAACTTACATTATAAGCATTCTTCCACACAAATTGACAGCACACTCACTCATTGACTCAAACACATATTCACAGACACGTGCAGGCACACTTGCACAAAAAGGTGGATGATTTGGAGAGTTGCTCTAGGTGAAACAACAGCATCATTCCTGGAGTGCCACATCTTCAGAACGAGTCATAGCAAGACTGTTAGAGCAGATACAACAGACTTGATCGCTGATAAACTAGAGCTTACTGCTGATGTCCAGTTTGATCACATGTGCCTTTTAGCTCTAAACCAGATTCCCCCATCTGGCTAGGTGCACCTTCTTTAATTTTAAAGATAAAGACAAAATTCTGAGAACTAGACAGAAGTTAAAGGGCTGTCAAATCTCTATCAGAGAGCATTTCTCTGAGCGAGTAAGGGAAATCAGGAGAAAATTTGTCCCTCATCTGGAACATACTGTGAGCCCAAACAAAAATGTTTCTATGGTATATGACCTTATAGTCATTGAAGGTGTTAAATTTGGTCTGGACAGTCACGATAACTTTGTGCTGTGGAAATAGAAGTTTGGCCTGTCCAATGTCTTTAATTTATCCTAGCTGTTGTAACAAGAAAGGAACAAAACTGTAAACTATCACTGTGTGATAGAAATATGCCTACTCCTGATTCAGGTGCAGATGGGTAAACAAGTGTAAAAATGATGTCAAGCAGAACCCATCAATATGACAGAATGTGTGCCCTCTGTGTGTCATTTGTGTGTTGTACATACAGATCTATTTTAACAGCTATGTTTGTAAATTAAATTGTTCTAGCATGGTGAATGTAGACAATACAGTTTTCATTCATGACAGTACACATCTTGAAGACCATGGCATTTTCACTAATTTTACTCTACAAAATGCTAAATTGACTGTTGATGTTGTGTATTGCAAGAGTGATGTTGGGGGATGCATGCACCAGTGTAGCAGAGGGAAGGGAGAGAATGAGAACGGGATAGATATTGTGACAAGTGATGAACCATCAGTGACATGATAGGCAGAACTGGGGAGGGAGAGGGTGACTATGGGGAGGACAATGGTGACTAGAGTTGATCAGCACAGAAAGGGTGAAGGTGGTAATGGGGTGAAATGTGTGACAGGTGACGGTGTACAGGGGGAGGGGAATCAAGATAGGAGGGATAGGTGGTTATGGTATCACATTATTGGAAGAAGGGAGTTTAGTGAAGGTGTAACCATAAATGACAGCAGAAGTGAACTGGAAAGAGTATAGGGTTACAGGGAGATAAGCAGGTTGAAAAATGATCTCCCCTATCAGGATGAAGTTTTTGATACAGCTACTAATTCACATTTTATTCATTGGAACATCTGTGGCTTATTTCCAAAGTTGGGTGATGCTGGTTTTGTATGATTTGTTTTTTTTGTTTGATTCTGTTGGGTATGATTGTAACCTGCGTACAGAAAACTGATGTGAATCTTTTCGATGATCAGAAGTTGTTTGTAGAACCTGTGGTTAAACTTGCACAGCTTAGATGTTCAGCGGGGTGTAATATGTCTCTGTTCACAAAAATCTCTGGCAACTTGCATTACATAATGTGATAATGATTACTGTTTGTTTCTCATGCTCAACAAAGTTTTTTTTTTTGTTTATATTAAGATGTGATGTTAGTTTGTGTTTATATTCATCCAGAATGTGCCCATGTTACTGTGTAAGTGAATTTAGTAACAGAATGGGCATGCTAGAACAGAGTGTTATGGATAAGTTGTTATTGTCAGGTGATGTTGGTGTATTGTTATGTGGACATCTGAATGCTAGAACGCCAGATATCTTCCCTGAAATTATGACTGAAAATGGGTTGCATTTGAATGTTGAAAAAGATTCTGAAGATATGATTCTCAGAAGATCTGAGAAGGATTCAAATTTAAAAGGCTGTGCCAATCTTGAATAAAAGATAATCTATATTTGTTCATTTCTCCAGTTCTTGTTGCTGTGTGTAGATGTGTTCGGTACAGGGTATATGGGCAAGCTTGGAACATAATTTTTGGCGGGGGATGTTTTCTTTGTTTGCTCTGTGTGTGTCTGTGCTGTCATATCTGCTAGGCAATTCAGTGTCGTAAGCAGCATTCCCTTGGAGTTAAGTGCCTTATTTGAGTGGGAGCAAGAGTTACCCTACTTATTTGTTGTTTATTGTTTACTGTTCCCTGCCTCATTTCATATTTACTTTCGTTACAGTTGAATAGAGGTTATATATATTTGTTTCTGTTTTCGTCCTTGTACTTGTCTGAATGTATTCAAGTTTTAAAGGGCTGTGCCAGTCTTGAATAGAAGTTGATTTATATTTGTTCATTTCTCCAGTTTATGTTGCTGTGTAGATGTGTTCGGTACAGGGTATATGGGCAAGCTTGGAACACGATTTTTTTGGCAGGGGATGTTTCCTTGTTTGTTCTGTGTGCTCTGTGCTGTCATATCTGCTAGGCAATTCAGTGTCGTAAGTAGCATTCCTTTGGAGTTAAGGCGTATATTTATTTTCTTGTGGGAGCAAGAGTCACCCTACTTATTTGTTACTGTTCCCTGCCTCATAATCATATCATACTTACTTTCAAAGCGATTCTTGTCATACTTTTGATTCCTTTGCTATAAGTGTTACCTCCTTCAGTCTGGGGCTCTGGCTGATATTGAAAGAAGTATTTGTATTCTTGCTCTGTCTCTGTTCACTTCTCATATTTACCTGCTCTTACATGCTCATGTTTACATACAAGTACACAAACACAACTTGCACTCACACACACACACACACACACACACACACACACACACACACACACACACAAGCATGCATGCATGCACACATGCACATGTATTGGCCCCATTATCTGGGACTGTGCGCTGGACCAGTCATTGTGTGGACATCAATTTGCCAACAAATTGATATAGTTTTCCAGATTTTTTTTTCATGGGATGTAATCATACATGGTATTAGATTAAGAAACATACCAATTACACACGTTTACACTCAAAATTGAATAGTATGCAATTTCACATTCATTAAATGGACTTCCACACACATGTACACACTACACTGTGTGTGTGTGTGTGTGTGTGTGTGTGTGTGTGTGTGTGTGTGTGTGTGTGTGTGTGTGTGTGTGATATCTTGTTGTTAAAAAAACACTTTTTTTTTTTTTCACCAGGGGTGACATCGCACTGATTGGTCTGGCGGTGATGGGGCAGAATCTCATTCTCAACATGAATGACCACGGCTTCACAGTAAGTCCTTGTTTGCTTTTTTTTTAAAGGGTATTTCTACCCCCTGTTCCCATGGTAAGGTAAAGCTATCTCCACCCAGCAGGATGTAAGAGTAAAATCTGTGGGGGTGGGGGGTGGCCCAAATTCTTTTTTTTTCTTTTTTGTGTTTTTTTTTTAGTGTTCAGAGTCTCTGACAGGGAGAAGTGTATTACTTGCTCTGGAGGAATTGATAGAGGTTGAGGGGGAACTCTGAAAGACCCGTTGTTAAACCAAGAACCAGACTCCTTGTGGTATGGTACTTTAGTGAGTTGGGTGCTGAATGAAAGTAAACAGGAGTTAGTTCTGATCTCTCGTTCAGTCGATTCAGATGGAGAAATCTGGTAACAAGTTCAAAGTTCAGAGTCTTAAATTACAGAACATTCACAAATCAGCTCTCAGTGACCATAGCATCAGTCCCAAAGCAAAGAACATGTCCTCATATACTTCCACATTCAATTTTGATATTCTCTCTCTCTCTCTCTCTCTCTCTCTCTCTCTCTCTCTCTCTCTCTCTCTCTCATTCCCACTGTTATTGATAGGTCATGAAACTGAAAGTTCAGGAAGCACAAGCAAGACAGCCCATCACAAAACAAGAAGTATTGAAGAATGTTGAAGAATTATGATGTAGCACTACCAATCAAAATGCATGGAACTTTCGTGAAAGACTGAAAACCATCATGAATTACAACCAATCTCAAAACTTTCAAGAGACAAATTCTGGAAGCTTCTTGCACCTTGTGTGTGTGTGTGTGTGTGTGTGTGTGTGTGTGTGTGTGTGTATAGTAAACTCATAAATTCCAAGGATAAGTAACTGAGCACCATTCCATACATATATATAGAAAATTAAATTCCCAGAAAGTGATGACGTTATTTTTGCACAATTTTATGTGTGTTGTCATTGTTCTAATATTGCCTGACCATTTGCATACAAGCTTTCATGCCAGATCTGTGTTACCTACAGGAAAATAAACCTAGTCGAGTTTGGTATTAAAAGAATTGTCGGGAATTCGCCAGTTCAGTCATCTCAAGAGCGCAGACATATTACATTTTTCATGACAACCACTAATTATCAAACCAACAGCCCCCGTTTGTAATGGCACTCTCAACAATGCCGAACACATTGCTGCCAGACCGGCTGTACACAGATGACATTCAGTTCGCAGAGTACAGCACACACTTAGCTGGCTGCTGGGGAGCAGCCTGCAGAAAACACCACTTTCCCTGACCTTCATTCATGGCTTAGCCTCTGCAGCTGTGGTCAAGCTGTAAACTCCCCTGCCCCTCAAAACTAAGTTGCTTGACCTGAACAGCCGTGTGTCGTAAAAAAAGATTCAGTTTTCAACACCATCTTACAGTTTGTTGTAAAAAAAAATTATCATCAGTTGTCAACTCTATCTAATACTTTGTTGTAAAATATCTCATCAGCTTGAGCTTTGATTATTTTCAGCCATATGTTGTCAGTGTCAGAAAATGAAAAAAAACTTTCGAAACACTTCCTCAGAACTTGAAAAGACGGATGCATTCTGTTTAGGTAGTTTTACATTACTTACAATCTTGCTCATTCTACAAAAGGCTTCGAATTTGAATAAAGTTGTTTTGTTTTGTTCTTTTTTTTTTCCCCATTTTCTTTGGCAGAAATTAGTGAAACGATTACAAGAGGGGAAAGTTGACAGAATTATTTCAGACAGAAAAGAAAAGGAAGAGGAAAATTTCTTCCTCTTGACCATTGGCAGTATCTAGAATTCATACATGAGTAATGGTTAGATATCATACTTTTCAGCTGTCAGGCCTATAGATACAGCAGAGTGAAGGGAAATCTCAGTCACCTGTTTTGATCTATAAAAACACATAAATTGTAGAAAAGAGATCATAACAATGGGTTTCTAGATATTAGCATTGAATTTGTCTGCTTTTTTGTGCAAGTATGCATGACGTTGAAACACACGTATTGAGCATAACCCATGCAAAATGTACATACATTAATGACACACTGTTCATTAGATGGTAGTGGTTTGTCTGCATTTTTGTGCAAGTATGTGTGACAGTGAAACAGAACATATTGAGCATAATCCATACAAAAACGTACGTTAATTACACACTGTTCATCAGATGGTAGCAGTTTGTCTGCATTTTTGTGCAAGTGTGCACGACATTCAAATGTATATTGAGCATAATCCATACAAATGTACATGTGTTTGGTCTGATATCATTAATGATGGATAGACCTTAAAATAACCACTGAACTGAACTGTACATGCATTAATGATAACGCCGTTCATCAGGTGGTGGCCTACAACAGAACGACGTCAAGAGTAGATGAGTTTCTGAACAAGGAAGCAAAAGGCACAAAGGTGCTGGGAGCCAAGTCCCTGGAGGAAATGGTCAGCAAGCTGAAGAAGCCCCGCCGGGTCATGATGCTGGTGAAGGCCGGTCAGCCCGTGGACAACTTCATCGACAAGCTGGTATGTCCTTGACCTCTCTCCCTGAGTTGGTTCATGGTGGCGCTGCTTACCGTCATTGGTATTGACATTTGTTCATGTTGTCAGTGTTTCCCTACACTTTTTGCTTTATATGGTAGTGTATCTCCTGAAGGCTGTAAAGTATTTATTTACCTCAGCTTTGAACTTTTAGATGGTATACAGGTAACCAAGAACTTGTCGAATGTGGAAAGTTTTTCATGACCTGGTGCTGAAAGCAGTTAATGTTGTGGACTTAAGAACTGACTTTGTAGTCAGTGCTACTTATTTTTGACAAATTAACTTGTCAATTTGAGCACAGTATAAGCCTAGGCTTGTGTTGTTGCTCATTTGTCCTGTCAGTTATGAAGGTATTCTGTTTATTTGTTTCTGAAATAAAGTTATTTAAACCAACTTGTCATTTTGTCTGTTCTGACAAGCAGATTTCTTCAGCTAATTTTTTTTTTTTTTTTTTTAAGGATTCATCTAATTGCGCTTTATTTGTTTTACTTCACACACACACACACACACACACACACACACACACACACACACACACACACACACACACACACATGCGTATATGCGCATTTACGTGCGCATGCACCCCACCATCACCACCACCACAAACCCCACACCCCCACACACACAAAAAATACATGAATAGGTTGAAGCATACACTCCAACATCTATACCCCATAAAACTCCAACAATATCTTTGCCACATTGTCCAGCTTATCACTGTATTTTGAGCTGGGCACAGCTGTGAGATTGCTTGAATTAATCAATATGCGTGCAGTTCACCCTTCATATTAATATCATCACAGGAATGATTGCCATATCCTCTTTCCTGTGTATCATGTTGAATGAATGTTTTAAGCGTTAACCCTTTAGATCTCAAAACTGTTTTCAGGTTTGGGACATAAGGCTATAGGGTGTGCCCTCCACCCCCACCCCCACCCCCAACAAATGACAAAAAAAATTGAAAACTAAGTAGAGCAGACATATTCATAAATGTTTGTGTATTTTGAAAAGAAAATGGATGATTAGCTAATTCATCATTGTATTAATTTTGTTCATGCTAAAGGCTAAATGGTATTAGAACTTTTTTTTTTTTATTAAGAAAAGTTGTAAACATGTGCTATGTCAAATATGCACTGTTTGTTTGTTTTTTTTGTTAGATGAAAATACAGCAGAAACTGTTCAAATCTTAGCACACAACTGGGAATTTGTGTATAGGAATTTAACATACTTAAACACAGTTTGAACTCATGTACCCATTAATGCTTACATAAATACCAATTAGTAAAGTTAGTCCGTACCAGAGAATAACATGCATCGAGAAGATGTATTCACAAATGCAGTTTAAAAGCACTTTGAATATTAGCACACCCTCAGGAATGGGTCTGTTGGAACTTAACACTCATTAAAAGCAATCTGAATTCATATACTGATTAATGTTTTTGTTAAAATGGACCCAACCCAAATGAAACATCCTGTATAAGTCATACAGAATAGGTTATATCAAGTGAGCGCATTCATGGAAACCGCTATATTTCCATAACTTGTGTCAACTGTTACTCCTATTTGTTGCGCATTTATACCTCAGTCCACTGCTACCCCTCCTAAGTGTATGACCACACCCCTTTCATTCCAGACACCTGGCTTGCTGCCATCAACATTGATGTCACTTTGGCCTGCCTGTGACTTGCTGGGATATCACTCACCTCCAACAATAGTTTCATCAAGGAAACTGTCACAGTTTTCTTGTGATTCTTGCCCCCACAGACAAGCTGACCCAAACAGTAGAGCCTGTAGTTGCTGTATCGTTGATTTTTGTGATTACATTCCAAGCAGAAACAAAAATAATGTAAATGAAGAAGAAAGCAAAAGAACCAGCCACTGTGGCGAAATGGTTAGCGTCACAGACTCCTGGCTGGGAGGTCGTGGGTTCGAATCCCATCAGAGTCAGGTGGGTTTTTCTGCCCCGACCGGCTCCTACCCAGAGTTGAGTTTGCTATGTGTTCAGTTGGGAAGACTGGGACCACACAGCTAAGTTTCAATCACTTAATGGATGTGTCTCTGAGAGTGCTGCTCAAATTTTCTGACCAACACTGCAGATGTCTGTATGTCTGTCTCTCAGGCCTGGTTGACACCAGGGTATGTTATGAAAGGAAGCGTAGAGTACAGCCCTGTGTGATGTAGTCTCAGACCGAAATGGAAATCCATAGCATCATCTTTATCATCCTCATTCTTATTGATCAGCTTAAAGAAATTTTTTTATGTCTCAGATTCTGTGGCCCTACATGCCCTGCTCTCATGCTGACCTCAGTTTCGATGTCCTCACCACGTGTGTGGCCCTGGTTTGGTTCCATCGGGGTCACCGGTATTGGCGAGTCCATGGGGGCTGTCGTTGGACAGACGTGGTGGAGCCCTGTGGAGGGAGAGCTCACTCACGCTGGCTCCACGACTAAACAATTATTGTTCTCAATAGGGGGCTTAGTAGTGGTGTCCTGCATATGTTGGATCAGAACAGGTGCCACTGAACACCACTGAAGTGACTAGGCAGCAGTGCAGTGTCTCTTCCGGTGAGTTGCCTCTTGACAACTTGACATTCACTGCTCTCTGTGGAGTGCCGAGGTTGCGGCAGGGCCGACCGGGCTGTGGCTGTGGACAGGATGTCAGAATGAGCGGTGTGGGTGCACTGAGGTGGCACAGAGGTTGGGACAGTGAAAAAAAATGTTGCTGCTGCTTTTCCAACATGACCTGACAAGTACATGGGTGTAATCTGTATACATTCTGTGATAGACTTTCTACTGAGATTCAGAGTGGATCAGCAAATACAGGAACCCCTGAACAGCATAGAGATCTGATCAGTGAAAGAAGTGAAAGAGGCCCGTCTTTGTTACAGAAAAAGGGTAAACTGTCTTGATATTTTTGTTTAATGTCAAGTCATATATCTGTTTTCTTGTATCCAGTGAATAACTACCCATTCTGTGTATGTGTGTGTGTGTGTGTGTGTGTGTGTGTGTGTGTGTGTGTGTGTGTGTGTGTGTGAGAGAGAGCATGTGGGTGTGCGTGCACATGTGTGCGTGCATGCATGTGTGCATGAAAATCAAATGATCATTGACATTTTTCCTATAGGCTTTCAAACAGTTTGACATTTTCAGGTTCCTCTTTTGGAGGAAGGTGACATCATCATCGATGGAGGAAATTCAGAGTACACAGACTCCAACGTAAGTTCGCTCAGTTCCCAAGTTCATTATGTTTAGCGTGATGTGTGCGTATGTGTTTATGTTCATAAGATGGATAAGTATATATGCACTGGTGTGGGAAGAAGGGGGCAGGAAGAAGGGAGAGAGAGTGTGTGTATGTGTGTATTTTTCATTCTTTGTTTTTCTGTCTTTGATATGCTACAAATACATGCAGTTTTTGTTTTCTGTCTTTGATATGCTACAAATACATGTGGTTGGTATTGTTCTTTCTTTCCTTTTTGTTCCTCTGTTACACTGCATTACACAGTTATGTATTACTCTTCCTATCTCTGTTTTTTTTTTTTTCAGTTTCTCTCATTCCTTGATATGCCACAAGGACACGGCTATTTGTCACTCTCAGTTTCAGTGTTTTTCTCAGTTTATATGCTGTTCTCTCTTACTGTCTTTCTGTTCTATACTACATGCATGTATCACTCTTTTTTTTTTCTTCTCAGATCTTTGAATCTAGTTGCAAAGTGAGACAACTGCAGGCAGAAATCTAAACAAATCTTAAATAAATGTCAGTGAACTGCCCAGAGAAACGTGGACAAACGAGTCACAAGACAAAACACAACGCGTTTCGACCTTTTAGGTCTTCTTCAGGTGAAACAAAAACGAATAAAATAACGAAAATGCACTTAGCTTTGATCGCTTCAGATTGCTTCAGAGTTGAGCTCAAGGAAGAAGGCGTGCTCGATCAAAGCTAAGTGCATTTTCGTTATTTTATTTGTTTTCGTTTCACCTGAAGAAGACCCAAGAGGTCGAAACGCGTTGTGTTTTGTCTTTTGACTCATTTGTCCACGTTTCTCTGGGCGGTTCGCTGACATTTATTCAGATCTTTGAAATTGTTCATTCATTCCCTCTTCCTTGTTCTACATACCCAATGTGAATATGTTTGTATTGTGTGTGTGCGTGTGGATGCTGCCCTGTCTGCTTGAAACTTAGAACAGGGTGGGGGCTGGGGGGGGGGGGGGGGGGGGGGTAGATGGGAATAGCAGAGGAGAGGGGGGAAGTCCGTTCCCAGTTTTGGGCAATTGTTGTGTATACTCTGGCCTACCTAAGGGTATCATGAAAACAGGAGAACAGACCAACAGGTCCCTGGAGATGCATTGGAGAAAGAAAAATTCTATAACTTCCAGGATAATAGACCGACAGGTCCCTGGAGGTACGTTGGAGAAGAAAAATTCTATAACTTCCAGGATAATGGACCGACAGGTCCCTGGAGGTACGTTGGAGAAGAAAAAAATTCTATAACTTCCAGGAGAATAGACCGACAGGTCCCTGGAGACGCATTGGAGAAGAAACATTCTGTAACTTCCCTGCGCTTCCCAACATTTCAGCGACGGTGCAAGTACCTGAAGGAGAAGGGTTTGCTGTTCGTCGGGAGCGGTGTGTCGGGCGGTGAGGATGGTGCCCGCTACGGTCCTTCCCTCATGCCTGGTGGCGCCGACGAGGCTTGGTGAGGCTCTTCCATCCATCGCCTGTTTATGTTTCCTTTGTTATGATGGTGGCAAGGGCAGTCAGGGAAAATAAGACTTTGATGGGGAGGGGGGTGGGGTGGGGAGCGGGGAGGGGACTTGACAGGGTGTTGGGTGGATGCTGTTTCTTTGTCTTTCTTTTTTTAACTCTTCCTGTCACCCCCCCACCCCCGTATATCCACAACTCCTTTTCCCCTGCCTGTGTGTGTTTGGGCCTCTGGCTCACTGTTGCTAGTGAATCCTCTTTTTGAAAAGGCTTTTTTTTTCTTTTCCTTTAGATTATTTTAACTGTCATAGGTCTATAATTGGAAACTGGTTGAGCAGCGAAAATTCAGAATACTTTGACTTCATATTGTTTTACAAAATTAGTAACACTGCTGCAGTTACAGGATGAACTAGGGATCTTCATGCCAATGTCTCTTCTGCGTATCAGGACTTCAGTGTGTAGTATCTTTCTGTAGTTAGACATATTTTGGAGGCTGCCTCCTAAATGATTGCTTCCTTGAAAGCGCCATGTCACAAACTTTTCATTGGGAAAACAGGTGAGAATTTCTGTTGTTTTGGGCAGTAATCTAATGTCGGTGATGGTGGTTGAATTGCAGGCCTGCTATTAAGAACATCTTCCAGTCCATAGCGGCCAAAGCTGGTTCTGATCCATGCTGTGACTGGGGGGTGAGTGTCTCCATCAGTGGTGCTGTGCATGTATTAGACCTTGGACCGACGCCTGTGGTGTATCTTGTGTACTTCTTCACAAAAACAACAACAACAACAAAGCAAACAAAAACCCCCATGAAACATTTACCCCTCAAACACTTTACCCCCCAAGTATGAAATGTACCTCATGATATTTACTTAAGTGTTTACATTTAACTGTTCAATCGTCTTCTTTTTTTTTTATGTAACATGTACTTGTATATAACTCCCAGATTAATTTTCCTAGTGCATTGGACAAACATACACATGAAATATGAAACTGGGACTTTTTTGTTGTTGTTAAAGATTTACCAACAGAAATCCTGCAAGTCCAAACTGCACCAGATTTTGCATAAAAATCAAGTGATTGGTTTGATGTGCTTTCCATGTATCTGCACCAGGAAGTTGTTGATGTTTGTAAATGACCCCCCTTGTCCTTCACTTGGCTCCCAGAACTCTCAGTCCCCATCACCCAGGCCAGCTTCCCAGCTCTTGGTCTTGTCAAACGCCGTCACTGGATTTTAAAGTGACTGCAAACATACCCAGGCCATCAAAAATGCTTGATGCACAGTCGATATCAATTCAGTAATGTGTCAGCCGTTAGATCAGTGGATAGTCCTCTGTCACCATCATTCATTGTCACCCTGAGAGAAGAAAAATGGGAAAACTTTTGATTTAAATGGAAGCACCTTTAAATGGCAGCCATTTTCACTTTCCAGACACATACTGAAAGCTGTTTCTGTATGATCATGACTTTGAAAATAACCCATACAGCAAAAATGCAGGGTCCTAATGAGTAGGTACTGGCAGATAGTGTACTGGTAATGGTGAATAGGGTGGTCCAGTGAATGTGCTAGCTTCGTTCTGTTTTTCTAGATTATATTTTCAAAATGAATGCTGCCAGGTTAAGAAAATCAGTTCTCTGCAGTGGTCATTCTGGTGAATCTCAGCCGCAAGTATTGAGATTGGGAGCCTTCAGCTTGCACACTTCTTTGTTATGAAATCCACAAATGACCTTGCAGAGTAGCATATTCTAATATGAATTGATGTGACTTGATGATTTTCCCCCTCTTTTTTTTTTTTTTTATGAATATTAAAAAGTTCACAGATCCACCACTGCCGTTGTTGACCTGTCTCTGTGCATGATTGGCAGGTGGGTCCGGAAGGGGCGGGTCACTTTGTGAAGATGGTGCACAATGGCATTGAGTACGGTGACATGCAGCTGATCTGCGAGGCCTACAGCCTGATGAAGGACGCCCTGGGCATGTCTCATGAAGAAATGGCTGACGTGGGTGATCTCGCTGCTTGTTTGCTGTGCCTCACTCCTGGGGCTTCTCTCGTTTCTTTCATGTCTTTTCGTTCCTGAGTGTTGTCTGTCTCTTTTTCTGTTCTTGTGTTGTCACTCTCGGTTGCTTTATCTTTCTCTTTTGTTCTCTCTCTCTGTCTACCTCTCTACCTCTGTCTCTCACTGTCTCTGTCTGTCTGTGTCTTTTTCTCTCTCGCTTACTCTGTCTCTCTATGTCACTTTTTCTGTATTTATCATCTCTTGTCTGTTTGTTGCTTTTTCTTTTTTTCCATTATCATTCTCTGTCTGTCTGTCTTGTTCTGTGTATTTGTCTTCACACTTTCCTTGCCATTCTCTGTGTATTTGCCATCTCCCTTTTCCCATCGCTTTCTGCATCTTTGTCATTATATCTTTGCCTCTTGTTGTGCATGTCCTGTCTCTCTCTCTGTCTTTCCCTCTCTCTCTCCCTCTCTCTCTCTCTCTCTGTCTCTCTCTCTCACTCACCCTCTCTATCTATCTATCTATTGCGTTCTGTGTATTTTCACCTCTTTTTCTGTTGCTTTCTCAGTGTCTCTGTCATTCATCTTGCTCACTCTTGGTCTCGGGTTCACCTTCTTACCTGTCATCTCACTGCTGGTTTCTCTGTATCTCTCTCTCTCTATCTCTCTTTCTCTCTCTGTCTCTCTCTCTGTATTTCTCGCTCTGTCTCTCACTTTCTCTCTGTCTGTTGTTTTATGTTTTAGTTGTCTCCCCCCCCCCCCCTTTCTCTCTCTCTGTCTGTCATCTCCCCACTCCCTCTCTCCTTTCTGTGTCTCCTTCTCTCTGATGGTTTCCCTTTATCTGTCATCTCTATCTCTTCCCCTTTCTCCCCCCCCCCCCCCTCCTCTCCCGTCCTTCCTCTCCAGCCAACCTTCCCCTTCCACCTGTGCTCTCCTTTCTCTTTTCATCCATCCCTTTGTGACTTCATTGATCTGTCATTTGTTTCTTTGTTGCTTTCTTTTAATCTGTCATCTCTTTCTGTGTTGCATTCTCTGTGTCTGGCATCACTAAGTTCCTTTCTCTTTATAAGACATTTTTTTCTGAGTTGCTTTCTCTTTATGTGGCATTTCTCTCTGCTTTCTCTTCATATGCATTTCTTTCTATGGTATTTTCTCTTTATCTGACATCTCTGTGTTGCTTTCTCTTTATTTGGCTTTTTTTTCTGAGTTGCTTTCTCTTTATATGGCATTTCTTTCTATGTTGCTTTCTCTTTATCTGGCATCTCTGTGTTGCTTTCTCTTTATCTGACATTTTTTTTTAAGTTGCTTGCTTTCTCCTTATCTGGCATCTCTTTCTAAGTTGCTTTCTCTTCATCTGGCATCTCTGTCTAAGTTGCTTTCTCTTCATCTGGCATCTCTTTCTGTGTTGCTTCTCTTCATCTGGCATCTCTTTCTGTGTTGCTTTCTCTTTATCTGACATTTTTTTTTAAAAGTTGCTTCTCCTTATCTGGCATCTCTTTCTGTGTTGCTTTCTCTTCATCTGGCATCTCTTTCTGAGTTATTTTCTTTCATCTGGCATCTCTGTCTGTGTTGCTTTCTCCTTATCTGGCATTTCTGTGATGTTGCCTTCTCTGTATCTGACATCACTTTCTCTCTGTCTGGTTCTCTTTATCTTTCATGCCTTTCCCATTCTCCTCCCCTTTCTTTCTGTATGGCATTTTTCCACTTCCAGGCGTTGGAAAAGCTGGAACAAGAGTGAGCTGGAGTCGTTCTTGATAGAGATCACCCGAGACATCATGAGATACAAAGATGAAGACGGAAAGCCGCTGGTCGAGAAGATCCGTGACGCGGCGGGTCAAAAGGGTACAGGGAAATGGACGGCCATTTCCTCCCTAGAATATGGAGTGCCGGTGACTCTCATTGGTTAGTTCATTGTACCATTATTTTTCTGTAAGTATGCATTGTGGGGCGATTGTATCATAGTCAGGATTAGTGCATGTGACTTTTTCCCCTAAAGCGGAGGTTAGGGCTCATGGAGTCCGGCCTGTCTCTGCCAGTTCCGTCGTCTGGTGGAGAGTTTCGGTTGCTGATATTGAACGTGGGGCTGGCTGGAAATTCCAAACCACTTTGGGAGGAGGGGGGGGGGGGGGGATTTCATTTCATAGATATGGCAGGTCACACAGCCCTGGATTTTCATAGAGGAGCTGTCATCACTTAGAAAACGACTGGTCCTTTGCAGAAATTTGCTGCTTAATCTTGTTGGGAGCATTTTGTCCATGTTTAGTTAAAGTCCCCGTCACCGTTTTCTGTTGTATTCTTGGGGGCTGGTGATGTTTTCCAGTTTCACACCCCACTGACTGATTGATCAAGGGTTTTGGAGGCATGCCTTTGCTCTTTAAGCAACATTCTCAGCTATCTCACTGTGTACATATAACCTCATGGTTGGCTGGGCTGTAAACAACATGATTTAGTTTTTGTGATACACATTGGTCTTGGCCTTGTGTGTGTTGTTCAGTGCACTCTGAATTTCTTTTCTTTGTTTCTTATTGCACTTGGTCATGCCTGGCCTCAGTAGTAATGTAACTTTGTATTCTGGCCTTTCGAATGCTTTGAGGGCTGTGATTTATCGTCACAAGCACCTTGTATTTGTGGAATGTGACTTGAAGGTGCTTTCTTGCTTGAACAGCATCATCTGTCTCCGGATATGTTGTTTTCAAGCCTCTTTTGTTGATTCTGATGTATTTTAACTGTGTGTAAGCGCTGAATATGAGAAGATAAGTGGTTTCACATTCTTCGTTTTTGCTGCCCTGAATGGTATTTGTCTTTGCCTGAAGAAGACCCAAGAGGTCGAAATGCATTGTGTTTTGTCCTGTACTTTATTTGACTGTGTCCTTGGCGGTAGCTACCCCCCTCTTTTTCTAAATTTCGTTTTTCCATGTTTATAACTGTATAGAGTTCCTGCTGTAGAGATAAGATTTAGTATTTAAGAGGGAGAGCAGAGGTTAATCCATTCATGTTTAAGTTTACAAGGGGAGACAATTTATGTCTTGGGGCAATGGCCTTTATTAGCCCTTGGCTGGCTCAGAGCATTAGAGACTTGCCTGTAAAGGTTCATGTTCTCCCTGCTGTAGGTGTGCATATTCTCCCATCTCCTTTTCAGTATTCAGATGATTGTTTCAGAAGTCTATGTGAGGAAAGAATTTTCTGCTAAAAGTACTTTCACGAAACCTGTGCAAACACAAGGACACCCTCATACTTCTCGAGAAAAGGTGCGGAAATTGAATCTTGTGTTTACTAAGTGGAATTGACATGTAATCCAAAGGCTGCTTACTCTTTGGACACTTTGAGTCTGGAGTCATATTCAAGCCAGATAGGAGTAAGGCGTTCTTCTGGACATCTAAGCATTTTAAAAGATATGAACTGCAAAATTAGTATGCATTTCTGATCAGAAAGCAACTTTCTGTTGAAGATGAAGGGAGATTTTCTCTTGATGGGCACTTGACATTTGTATACATTTGATTAGCAAACCATGCATACATTAACTTTTTTCTGTTAAAAAAAGTTCTTTCTTATGTAGACATTGTTTTTTTTTTTTCTTTTAATCAGAATTTAATGGGTTTTTGTTGTTGTTTTTTTTTTTTGAAGATAAAAAAGATAAGGATGTGTATCAGGTTTCAAGTAGTGGAAAAGTGGTTCATCCCTATGTGTTTTATGCTTACAGGAGAAGCAGTGTTCGCTCGCTGTCTGTCATCTTTGAAAGATGAGAGACTAGCGGCCAGCAAAGAAATCGAAGGACCCAAGACTAAATTCTCTGGTGACAAGAAAGCTTTTGTTGAAGACATCAGAAAGGTAATGTCAGATTTGCAATCATAGGCAGATGGTTCAGTCACATTTTGGCAGTTACGTGGAGGAGACAGTCCTGTCAGGTTTTCTGGTACGGTGGGTCAGTTCTGTCAGCTCTGCTGTGACAGGCAGACATTTCAGGAAGATTTTCAGTTACAGGGGAAATCAGTTTTGTCAGATTTGTATTTGTAGAGGGATGGTTCCATCAGATTGATCGTTTCAGGGAAATGTTCCATCAGCTTTGCAGTGGCAGGGAGAGGGTTCTGTCAAATTTGTATTGACAGGGAGAGGGTTCTGTCAAATTTGTAGTGACAGGGAGAGACTTCTGTCAAATTTGTAGTGACAGGGAGAGACTTCTGTCAAATTTGTAGTGACAGGGAGAGACTTATGTCAAATTTGTAGTGACAGGGAGAGACTTCTGTCAAATTTATAGTGATAGGGAGAGAGTTCTGTCAAATTTGTATTGACAGGGAGAGGGTTCTGTCAAATTTGTAGTGACAGGGAGAGAGTTCTGTCAAATTTGTAGTGACAGGGAGAGACTTCTGTCAAATTTGTAGTGACAGGGAGAGAGTTCTGTCAAATTTGTAGTGACAGGAGAGAGAGTTCTGTCAAATTGTAGTGACAGGGAGAGAGTTCTGTCAAATTTTAGTGATAGGGAGAGAGTTCTGTCAAATTTGTATAGACAGGGAGAGGGTTCTGTCAAATTTACAGTGACAGGGAGAGGGTTCTGTCAAATTTGTAGTAACAGGGAGAGAGAGTTCTGTCAATTTGTAGTGATAGGGAGAGAGTTCTGTCATATTTGCAGTAACAGGGAGAGAGTTCTGTCAAATTTACAGTGACAGGGAGAGAGGTTCTGTCAAATTTACAGTAACAGGGAGACAATTCTACCAGATTTGCAGTAACAGGGAGAGGGTTCTGTCAAATTTGTAGTGACAGGGAGAGAGTTCTGTCAAATTTACAGGAACAGGGAGAGGGTTCTGTCAAATTTACAGTAACAGAGAGACAATTCTACCAGATTTGCAGTAACAGGGAGACAATTCTGTCCAGATTTGCAGTAACACAGAGAGGGTTCTATCAAATTTGCAGGTACAAAAAGGTTTGCATATATGGGATCTGGAAAGATGTTCTGGGTCACGGAAGCAATGTGGAGGCTGTGTGTACATGCATGGTGGCTGGGAGAGGACGGGAGAAGAGAAGTGGGTTGAAGATGGGGAAAGGGAGAGAGAATGGTAGGAGAGAGTGTTGTGGCATTGTTGATGTATGTAGACGTATGCAAAATTTGTTGTCTGTAGCTTGGAAATGAAGAAGGAGTCCATGTGTTTTCTAGCCGTTAGAATCATTTTTACAAATAGTATAGTGAGTTTTTTTTTTTTTTTTTTTTTTTTGCGGGAACAGGCATAATGTTAAACTGTCTGTGTGGTGTGTGATGCTGCAGGCCCTGTACGCCTCCAAGATCGTGTCCTACGCCCAAGGCTTCATGCTGATGAGGGGGAGACTGCCAAAGAGCTGGGCTGGAAACTCAACATGGGGGCCATCGCCTTGATGTGGCGAGGAGGCTGCATCATCCGCAGGTCAGTGGAGTGTGGGGATAGGGAGGATCATCAGGCCAAATCTTCATGCACTTGTGGTGCTTTGAAACGTTTTTGTTGATGTGAAATACTGGCCTAAAGGTTTCGTCTTTTCTCGGAAGAAGGCCGAGTAGATACTAGAAGAGCTTGAATGAGGAAGTGTTGAAACAGAGGTATGAGACTATTCAGTTAAGGGACTGAGCATGTATCCAGTCTTGTTCACACAGAACTTGACTTGATTTAGCATTTAGAAATACATTATGTGTTAAAAATACTCAGATCTATGCATAGTCAGGAACCTAGCAGACTTGTTGATGATGTTGTGGTTCTTGGATAGGCAGTAATACTGCACACATGTTGATGAAGTTGCGATTGTTGATCAATCAGGCATATTACACATGTTTATAAAATTGTGATTTTTGAGTAATCAGGCATATCGCAGATATATTGATGAAATTATGATTGTCAATTATTCATGAGTATTGCAGATATGTTGATGAAGTTGTGGTTGTTAATTAATCAGGAATATTGCAGATATGTTGATGAAGTTGTTGTTGTTGATTAATCAGGAATGTTGCAGATATGTTGATGAAATTGTGATTGTTGATTAATCAGGAATTTTACAGATATGTTGATGAAGTTGTGGTATTGATTAATCAAGAATACTCCAAACTTGTTAATGAAGTTGTGGTTGTTGATTAAGCTGCTAAGTTATTAATGAAGTAGTAGTTGATTGATTAGTAATACTCCAAAATGTTAATGAAGTTGTGGATATTGATTAATCAGGAATACTGCAAACTTAATCATGAAGTTGTGGTTGTTCATAAATCATGATGAATAATACTGCAAAACTTGTTGATGAAGTTGTAGTTGTTGAATAAAAAAAGGAATACTGCAAAAGTTGTTGGTGAAGTGATGGCTGTTGATTCTTCAGCAGTGCTGCAAAACTTACGAAGTTGTGTATTTTGATTAGCGGGAAATACTGCAAAACTTGTTATATGAAGTTGTAGTTGTTTGGTTAGTCAGGAATATTGCAGACATGTTGATGAAGTTGTGGCTGTTGATAATCAGGAATACAGTAAATTATTGATGTACGTAGTTGATGGTTGCAGTGTGTTCCTGGGCAACATCAAGGCAGCCTTTGACAAAAATTCTGACCTCACCAACTTGCTCCTGGACTCTTTCTTTAAGGAGGAGATCAAGAAATGCCAGGTCAGTACCACCTGCTTTTCTGTTATTTCATATGAGCAGGATAAAGGAGGTTGACAGCGTCAGTCATCAGTCTATACATGTGTATGTGTGTGGACCTGAGGCGCTTGCATGTGGGGGTGTATGTGTGCAGGATATCTTGAGAACAGTTAAGAATATCGCCATCAAATTTAACCCTTTCACCGCCAAAGGCACCTTTTGGCGACGACTTGGCAGAGCGCCAAAGGCACCTTTTGGCGAGAAAAGTAGGTGTGACCTAACTCCCAATACTCTCACGATCCTAGTTCATGAGATAAAAAGCCGGCAATAAACGTCATAGTTGGGGGATGGTCTGGCCCATGCTCACAGCCATTTGCTTTGTCAGAACACTATTCAGTTCAGTGTTTTATTGACTTTATTCCGATTGTTTTTCCATTCACTATGACGTCACCACCAAGCACTTTACGTACTCGACCTTGCCGTACATTTACCACAGATCAAGTGCTGGGAATATTGAATAGACAGTCGGTTGTTCCTAATACAGATGAAGAAGACCCAGACAGTCACGAGTAAAGAAACGATAGTGAGGGCTTGACCGAATTTATTCCAACATGAAGCGTTGGACCGTAGCCAAATTGTTATGAGAGGCTGATAAGACGCCCACTTACTACCCTACCGCGTGTGCCCCAGTGTTTTTGCGTTGAGCCGTCTGGCACTGACTGACTGTTCACTAACTCTATGTGAGGGAGCGAACTAAGACTTTAGGCAACGAACTTCACACACACGCTGTGGGCCGACTCTTGCTGGTCGAGGTTGAAGGGGGCGTCGCCAACTGACACGTGAGAGGCGAGTAGCAGCACAGACATGTTTCGAGTGGGTGTACAGCTGATTATATAGATCAACTGAATGGCAAGGGTTCAGAGACCAACAGGCACATGAATGACTTTGTTCATAAAAAAAAATATATATATATATACTACTGTTGAGAGTGAAAGGGACGTGTGTGTGTGTTTGTGTGTGTGTGTGTGTGTGTGTGTGTGTGTTCCCTTTTTCTTTCTTACATGTTTACCAGTTAGGCATAAGAATGTGTGTGTGTGTGTGTGTGTGTGTGTGTGTGTGTGTCCCTGCTATTGGAGTAGTTGTATTTGTGGCTGTTTCATGCACTTTTTCTGTTGGAAATACCATACTTTCTGGTCTTCAGTTGTGAATGGAGTATTTTTCCTCCCTTTTGAGAGAGTTTGTTGGCATTCTTTCTTTAGTTTTTTACGCTTAGAAGAAACATAACATTCTTTTTTTTTATTTTGCTTTTTTTTTTGCACTTGAAATCACTAAAAAAAATGAAATTGTTGTTGACTTACCATTACTAACATCTTATGATATAATAAAAATACAGTGTATCTCCTCCATTTAAAAAAAAAAAATAGCATGAGAATTGGTTGTTTAGTTCCAGAGATATCCGCGTTTCACATATGCTGGTATACAATAAGAGCTTTTTTGGAAAAATGGCTGGCGATGGGGATTTATGCAAAATAGAATGTCTGGCGGTGAAAGGGTTAAGGGGATTGTTTACAGAGTCAGTGTTTACAAGTGTTGATAGGGTCTGTATCTCAGAGTGGTTGAGTTTGAGCTCTTTAGGTTAAAAAAATTATAAAATGCTGAAAAATAGGAGAAAAGAACTTTGATGCGATTGTATATGTCAACCTGTTCACAGATCGATAAGAAGACTGCAGAAAAAAAAAAAGAGAAGAGCAAAATTGTTTTTTGAAGAGGAAACGGCACTAGAGTGGAGGTGTATGTCCCATGCATGGATGCACTTTTAATTTTTGTTTGTTTCCTTATTGGTATATGCTGTGTTAAACTCATTTCCGCTTCAACAAAAAAAAGGGTCATTTTGTTGTACATTGTCCTTCACTGAGCTCAAGGGCCAGGAAGCCCAATTTTTTTTAATTTAAAATTCACAAAAAGAATGAAATTTTTGTCATGATGACCTAGAATTAAAATGCATGTCGACAGTCATGAATGCACGTCTTCTGTTGTTGTTGTTGTTTTCTTTTTGTTGTTGTTGTTTGTCCATTAATAAATAAGCAAATTAAACATGGTTTGCTTTAAGCATGCCCTATTCAGCCTTGTGGGTATTCCAGACCCATACTTCGTAAAGAAAATGTTGATGCATTGTATCTCATTCCTACTGTTGTGGTGGGTTTCACAGCCCCACATTTTCTCAAGTATTCTGTTCATGAAGATGCATCAGGTCTTTTTTGTTTTATTTTCATTTTGTTTGTTTTTTTAAACACCTCTTTTACCGCACTGTGTCACATTTTTTCTTATGATCTGTCACTTTTTTTTTATTTAATGTTTTGTATGTGGGAAAAGGGAATCGAAAGAAAATGTTGGGTACCAGTGTAGGCTGAATTGTGCATTTGTCCGAGAAACATTGGCCATTAATTTGTCGTTTTACGGCTATGGAACCTGAAAGACAAAGAGAGACTGTCTGTGAGATTGTTCAGGAGCTACAAGCAACACCTGACAGTTTCAACAGACAGCTTATAGAACTGAATAGTCAGAAGAATCATCAGTCATCACATGGATTAACTGTCATCTTCCCACAGCATCAGGCGGTGTACTTTGTGGAAGATAGTGTGAGCCCAGGGTCTGAATTTGAGATACATGCAAGCAATACAGGAATGAGGAGACAGGCAAGCAGCGGTACTCTTAGAAAGATAACCAGATCAAGTACTGCAAAGGGGAAACAGGAACAGAGGGATGAAGCTATGTAGGAGAGACGGGCAGAAAGACGAGCGTTCGGATAGAAAGGTAGGCAGCAAAGGCTACTGTAAAGGAAGATAGTCGTGCAGCAACACAGGAAAAAAGGGGAGGTAGCAATACAGGAAGAGAATTGAGCAACAATCCCGGAACAGAGACAGGCAGCAGTCCAGGAGGAGGGGAGTAGGGTAAGCAGCCGTGCAGGTAGGAAGCATTACAAGAAGGGCGGCAGTGACAGGAGAAAAAGAGGCTGCCAGCAGTATAGGAAGAGAAGCAGGAAGCAGTACAGGAAAAGAGTTGGCAATGTAGGAAGAGAAGCAGGAAGCAATACAGGAAAAGAGTTGGCAGTATAGGAAGAGAAGCAGGAAGCAATACAGGAAAAGAATTAGCAATAGGAAGAGAAGCAGGAAGCAATACAGGAAAAGAGTTGGCAACATAGGAAGAGAAGCAGGAGGAAATACAGGAAAAGAGTTAATTTAGGAAGAGAAGCAGGAAGCAATACAGGAAAAGAGTTAATTTAGGAAGAGAAGCAGGAAGCAATACAGGGAAAGAGGCACACAGTAAAGCAGGAAGGTAAAGAGGCAGCGATATAGGAAGACAGTTAGGCAGCAATACAGAAAAGGGTTGAAAGCGATAAAAGAAGAACAGGAAGCTAAAAGAGGCAGGAAGCAATTTAGGACCAGAGGCAGAGTGCAATAAAGAAAGAGGGGCATCTGGCAATACAGAAAGACAAAGCTGAACTTCATCAAAAGCAAATATGGGTCTGTAAGACCCACAAAATATGGATAAGAGCATCATGCTATTGAACTGCCTCTTCAACAGGCATACCCATAAAATATGAATAGGGGCAAGCAGTCGAGTTGTCACTTTAACAGGCATGGGTCTGTGTTGGAGCCACAAATACAACTGGATGGATAAATGACTGTGAAGTTTGAGTAAGGTACTATTGTATGTAGCACACACATGTATTCCTCTCCCTCTGTCACACACACACACACACACAACATCAACACACACACACACACACACACACACACACACACACACACATTTCCTCAACACACAGAGAGCAAATTACCTCTAACACATGCGCACAGTTTCCTCATAGAATTCCAAACGTTCAGAATATGTTGAAATTTTTGCCTGACATTTGCGATGTTAAACATGCATTCATGCACAGACGCTTACACTCAGTCTCTTGTCTCTCATCAAGTGTCCATGTAAGAACAATACACCTGCTATGAACTTCACGCAAGTGCAGAGACGAGCGGTAACGCCCACTTTAATGTACACACACTCAGCATTTGCTACCCACCTAACACCTGTCGTTATGTTTAGGACTCATGGCGACGTGTGGTGGCCCAGGCAGTGATGCTGGGTATCCCCACCCCCGCCTTCAGCACTGCCCTGGCTTTCTTTGATGGCTACCGTTCCGCTCAGCTCCCTGCCATCTCATTCAGGTCTGTACCCTCCCTTGCTAGTGTGCTGTGAAATGGTGCTTTGCTTTTTTTTTGCGTGTTTACACATTGTGTTTGTATATGAAGTACCAAAGTTGTTTTTGACATGCATTGGTTTCTTCTAGTTCGTGCTGTTGAATTCTGTCTTTTATTCCAGGTTTTTTTTGTGTGTTTTTTTTTTGTGGTTTCTTGTTGTTTGTGCTGTTGAAGTCTGTTTTTTTTTTTTCTCTACGTATATTTATTTTTTTAGCGCAGAAATGTTCGGTTGATGTATTTGCCATTCAAAGTGAGTTCATGTGTTGATCATATTCATTGGAGAGTTAGGTCTTATCTTGTTATTGCAAAAACAAAGTTGGAAAAAAAAAAATCTGCATGAATATGGAAGAACATCAGAAATTTTTTTTCTTTGCATATATTTTTTCTTTTTAGTGCATAATGTCGGATGTTGCATTTGCGATGGTACGCAAGTCGATGTTTTGGTCAGATTTATTGAACAGATGAATTGTATCTAGTTACTGCAAAAACAAGTTGCAAAAAAACTCCTTAAGATGGAGGAATGTTACGCCTTGTTCAACAAGTTTTTGTCCATTGTTGACAGCTGGTTTGTCCACTTTGTTCTACAGCTTTTGTGTGTCCTGTCGACAATTGGTTTGTCCACTTTGTTCGAGAGGTTTTTGTCTCCTGTCAACAGTTGGTTTGTCCACTTTGTTCGACAGGTTTTTATCTCCTGTTGACAGGTTTTTATCTCCTGTCCACCTTGTTCTACGGGTGTTTGTTTCCTATTGACAGGTACTTTGTCCACCTTGTTCTACAGGTGTTTGTCTCCTATTGACAGGACAGGTACTTTGTCCATCTTGTTCTACAGGTTTTGTCTCCTATTGACAGGTACTTTGTCCATCTTGTTCTACGGGTGTTTGTTTCCTACTGACAGGTACTTTGTCCACCTTGTTCTACAGGTGTTTGTCTCCTATTGACAGGTACTTTGTCCATCTTGTTCTACAGGTGTTTGTCTCCTTTTGACAGGCACTTTGTCCACCTTGTTCTACAGATTTGTTACCTCCTGTTGACAGTTGTCTCTTGTCCATTCTCCACAGGCTCAGCGTGACTATTTTGGAGCTCACACCTATGAACGGCTGGACAAGCCAGGGCAGTTTGTTCACACCAACTGGACCGGCCATGGAGGCAATGTCTCCTCCACCACCTACCAGGCATAGAGCTGGCCTTCCTCTGACCCCTCTCCACACAGCACCCATGTATTTTTTCTAGAAGCTGAGATTGAATGTAGAAATTTATTGGACTGAAATGGTGTACAAGATTGAATGAGCCATAAAACTGTTATGAACAATGATTACAGGTTGTTGCCTAAAACATGTATTACCCGTACATTAATACACACTGAATTCACAACGGCATTCGTAAGCTAGCACTTGAGTTGGCAGGCAATATGAATTTCGTGATTATACGTCTAGAATCGTGTCAGCACTACCCTTCATCGGAAGGTAGATTACAATCCCACAAAGACCATAGTCGCACATTGTACGATTCATGACGAGTCGCTTCTAATTTTATCAGTGTGTCTAGTGTTGAGTAGGTGTTCTTTCATTCCTTCAGTGTTCCAGCAGCGGACGGGTAATGAAATCAGATCAGGTTTATGATGATCCCATGAATTGTTGTGATCAGATGAATTGTTCACTGTGTTCACTGTGCCTTTTTTCCTTCATTTGGCTTCTCTTTTTTTTTTCATTCATT